>JANHGN010007370.1:30024-44408 GCA_024605025.1 Megaceryle maxima | reverse complement strand
CCTTCGCTTTTGGGGGGGGTTTTCCTTTTTTTTTTTTTTTTTTTTTTTTTTTTTTTTTTGTGGTTTGGTTTTTTTTTTTTTTCTTCTAGCTAAAAAACCACATAAGCCTTGCTGAAAAATATGTAGAGTACCAGTACACTTCCCAGTAAAATGTCCGAGAGCTGCCTCACTGGAGTGTACTGAGGAGCTGGAATTTGCTGTCAGCTTTTGGGGAAGGGACTGGTTTTGCCATGAACAAGACACGGCCTCTCACAGCAGTGTGGGCAATGGATTTTGTTTTACTTACACAGAGCAGACCAGTTTTTTCAGGGTGGATTGAGTTTTCTACAAGCAACTGCACTTGCTTGCAACCTCGTCCAGTCAGGGCTGGAGTAATGTTAGCCTTGAGGATCTGCCTTATCTGGGTTTTATTGTGTCGTTGCTCTGGTAACAGCAAGTCTTATACCTTTATTAAAGGAAGCAGGGATATTTTATTTTACTCTCTAGACTCCAATCAATGGGAAATGTTGAGCTTTCTTTCTACCATGGTTTTTGCTGTTAACAGAAATTCTGCACTTGCTCTTCAGAGAGCAAGGTAACCTTTTTTTGGTCTAAAAATGATGATTTTTTTTTTTTACCTTAAAAGTCAGCACTTTTTTTTAAACATTGGAAAATAAAGATCAGAACTTGCAAGAGCACTTGGTGTCCATGCTCTGAATGAACACCTGGACTTTCAACACAATTTAAAAAAATGGTGAAAAAGTTTACAGGAAACTTGATTTCAAGAATTAAACCTTCTTTACAACTGCGTACGCTCAGTGCCATACTGCTTTATCAGCTTCAGTTCAGAAATCAGCTCCAGTGTCTTTTGGGACTGTTTTGGAAGCAGGTCTTGCAGTTATAGGGCAGCTGTTGGGAAAGTTTGTTGTCTTACAGCTACTGTGCCTTTTCTGTTGCTGATTCCCGAGTTCCCTTGAGGCAGTGTTTGAGGGGGTCTCTTGGTTGACTCAGACTCTTACAAAAAAAGGCTCTTAAAATTATGATTATTATTAGTTTTTTGTTGTTTTGTTTTTTTTTTTTTTTTAAGAGGCTGGGAACCTGGTAATGACACAGAGAATCCATTTGTAGTGAAGCATAACTGGGATTCTGCCTTTGGTTCTGGGAACTTCTCTGTACATACTGTTGCAGTGTCCTAACACCCCACTTCTAGTCAGCTGGGTTTTGCTGTATCCAAACAAAGGCATTTGTTTTCCCTACTTCAGCTGAAGTCCCTCTTTTCCCCCAGTGTTTCCATTTGGAACATAGGTAAAGCCTCCTCAGAGGACCTCCTGTTTCATCTGGATTCAGAACAATTTGATGTCCCACCTGTTTGGGACTGATGTTGAAGGATGTGAGAGAGACCTTGCTGGGAAAATATATTTTGGTGCTAATGGATTAGGATTTACTGAGGTCGAAGTTATTGCTCTGCTTCTGGTTTCATTTGATCTGGAATATGAAAACCATAATGCTCAAATTAAGTGTTTATTATTGTGTTTTGTTTTTCTTGCAGGGAAGTTACCCAGTGTGGGAAGATTTTATAAATAAAGCTGGGAAACTGCAGTCTCAGCTCCGGTAAGTTTTGTGTTACAGTTAAGACCCCCTACGATTCCTTGTATGTGCAAACATTAAGTTTAAATGCAGGTTCTGCCAGGAGAATTTACTAAGCATGTCCTAGTAAAATTGTGCATATTTTATAGTCAACACCCATGTATGTAATTTTTCACATCATCCTGCTGCTGTTTTAATGTATTTAGGAAAATACATAAGCTACCATCAGCTGTAAATATTAAACATAAAAGGAGCTGAATTGAATGACTTCTGATGGAAAATTGGAGATAGTTTATTGTTGTTTAGAGAACACAAATTTAGAGTTAGTTCTGTGTAGTCCTTTTTTATTAATGTAGAGTACAGCAGCATATTAGATAAGGGCTCAAAAATATTAAAGGGTCTTTGGCAGACTTAACAGCACTTTCTTCTGCCTTAAAAACAAATGGAATACCCATGCTGGGTCATTTTATTGGTGGTTATTAAAGCTTAAATTGTTAGGGTGTACTTTGCCAATGGCATTCTGGATTACTTAATAAGTGCCATATGTATTACACTCAGACCAATTCTGCTATCTCTAGAATTCATTCCCTTGTAAAATCTGTTGCTGTTAATATGAATCCAAGCTCCATTTCTTCACAGCTCTTCCCCAACCCATCTCTGTTGTGCTCTCCGGAGCATGTGTTTTTCTCGGAGCAGCAGTGGTAAAAGGGATGGTTATTTGCAGTCTAGTCTGAGGTTCTGCATTGCATTGTGAACCGCTCCTGAAGTGAGAGTTTGGGTTCTTTTGCCCTAAACAGGTGGAGCATGCTGTTCTGCCATGCTGTGCCCAAAACATTGCCCTTGCACATGGTTTTATCTTTTCTAGCAATCACGTCACATTCAGTAAGTGTGGAAGAAGCAGAGGAAGTAGAGAAAGGAGAGAAATGGAGAACTTTCCTAGCCCTTTGTATTCTTTAAACACAGGCCTTCTGGGAAGGCATGAGGGATAGTTTTGTTTATTCCCCACTCCCATGGTGTTGTGTTCAATGAATGTAGTGCTTTTCTAGCTACAGGAACGTGCAAGCAAGCAGCTTGAAAGCCTGCGTTTGAGTATATGCTGTTTGTTTCTAGCAAATGTGAGCCTTTTGCCTCTGGTTCATTTCTGTCTGCTTTGATAAAGGAGAGCATATGTCATCTGAGCTGGACCCAGGTCTTTCTAGATCTTGTTACTGGAGAAATGGAACTTTGTTATTAGCAATGTAATTAATAATTAACAACATGATACACAAATAATGGCATTGACCCACAAGTTTGGAAGATGAAGAATACAAACACTGTTGAGGAAAATCCCAGAAAAGGTTATCTGGTTCCAGGGCTCAATATGGCTAGCTGGCTATCAGGATTTTTTTTGCTCTCCCTTTAAATCTCCTGGGCATATGGAGACTCCTTATGCATTTGATTCATCATCTCAAGCCTGGTTTTTTTGTGTTCAAATCTTTTGTGCTGTCAGTAGGCCATTTACTACGCTGCCAGTTATGTCCTATGTATCATGAGCATATTTGGAGTGAGACTTGCATAAAATCTGACCTAATTAAGCAGTCCTGTGGTCTTTCTGGCTGAGGATCAGCTTTCCTGCAGGTCTCCTGGGCTTTTTTCAGGGTAGCAGTGTGCTCTTGAAACAAAGTGAAGTTGATGCTCCTTCTTCAGGATTTTTGCTTTCGTTAGAGATGATGTGCGGAAACAGAATCACAAGGTAGCCGTAGAGAGGGCACAGTTGTGCTTTACCTCTAGAGCCTTGGCCTACTTTCACTTCAGTTGGGTCAACCAGACTATAAACCACCAGAAATCTGGTACCACCCAGAGGTGTTTAGGGCTCTAGGGCCCGCTTATGTAGAACAAATGTGTTTGAAAAATAGTAATTCAGGTTTTCTGGCCTCTTGAACACATGTGTAGTCTGTGTGTGCTTCCCAAATCTGGAGGGAGGTGGGGGTAGTGGGGTTGACATTTTGGATTGTGGGGGTGCATTGTGGACTGTACCTCTCAGGAAGAGACAAGCTTGGAGGAGCACTGGATCAGAAATTGGTTTTGTTTATTTTGGGGGTGTGTTTTGTTGTGTGGTGGTGTTTGTGTGTTGTGGTTTTTTGGTTTTGTTGGTGTTTTTGTTTGTTTGTTTGTTTTGTTTGTTTGTTTGTTTGTTTGTTTGTTTTCCCTTGGAGATTTTTTTTTTCTTCTTTTCCCTCTTTTCCATTTGCTGAAGATTTCCAGACTAGGCTGACTTCCAAGAAATTGCTGTTTTCTGTTTCAAGGATCGCTCATTCTCCTTAGAGGAGAAATTCAGGAAAGTGTTTGGCCAGGGTCCTAATAAAAGGAAGGTCCAGCGTGCCCATTGTTAAAATATACATGTTCCCTGAAAATAGCAATGGCTGTAATTTGTACACTAATGGCTGCAGTATAATGTGTGTTAGATTTGTTTTTCGTGTTTGACTGCTTAATATTAGTTCATCAGAGGAAATCATCTAGAAGGGGGATGGCTGTGCTCTTTTGAAATAGCACCTGTCCTGTGCAATTCACAGCACAGAATTAGAGTGTCTGCCTCCAAGCCCATAGTGCTAACACAAAACAAGGAAGGGATTAAGAAACGAAAGGGTGAAAAGGCTAAATTCAAATATAAAAGAGGTTATTTTTTGTGGCCTCTGCAAGTTCACAGTGATATTCTTTATAAGCCTAAATGTTTTTGGCAATAATTAAATAGGCATCAATGAGACACTGCTAATGTTTTGTTATCTGTATGCATTTCAGGACTACAGTAGTAGCAGCTGCTGCCTTTTTGGATGCCTTTCAGAAAGTGGCTGACATGGCTACTAATACACGTGGTAAGCAGATGTGTCAATATTGAGTTTAACAGAATGCTGTGTAGTTTATACCATTTATCGTAATAAAAAAAAGTCTTAACTTGTTACATTGACAAGCAGATCTGAGAGACATCTGTTAGATGGACTTGCATATTGAAAAAGCAGCACATGAGAAAGGAAGTAACCTCTTTAATGAAAAAAGGCTGGAAATGTGTAATTTAAATGTGTCATCAATCATGTGAACACTTCTTAATTACCATTTGAATTATATGTTGATGAATAATATTTTAGAAAGCAAGATTTACTCAAATCTGTATTCACTGATGCTTCTGTACCTTAAGTAAATGTAAAAGGCTTGATATTCAGCTGGTATAAATAAGTGTAGGGTTGATGAAGATGGAGCTGATAACAGCTGATGGTATGGTCTTTGGGGTCTACAGATAATGATGATAGTAGCCTGTACTTGTGCCTTTAAGGAAACTCCTTGCATATGTTTCCTCTTCAAGTCTGACATTACTGGTCAAAATTAATTTTCCTGGTCTGCGGGCTTCTCTGGGTTAACAGTCTAAGCTTGCTGGTGAGTATGGAGGCCAAACCAGTGCTGCTGGCAGTCTTTGCAGGCTGCTGAGTCGAAGGAGACAAAAGGGTGCTTCTCTCGGATGTTAGATGCCCAGTGCCCAAGGTGCTGCATGCAGATGTCCCTGCAGCAGTTGAGTGTTCCCCACGGTCACTGTGTCCCTGGGCTCTTTTGCTGAAGTGCAATTCCAAAGTTCATATATCACTGCTGAGTGAATGGCTTTTGGTCACCTCTAACCTTAGAGGTTTTGTAGCTTTTTTTAAAGCCCTAATGTGTCCTTGTCACTTGGCTTGGAATGTAAGAAAGTACTATTGCTAATGGGAAGAGTGTGCATTTCCATTAGCAGTGTGCAAGCTCAGGTAGGCTTCACTTCCCTGCGTTTCTGGCTAACAGGAGTAGTGGCAGCTGCTGGAGCAAACATCAAGCCACAGAGTGGCAAGAGGGAACATTTTTTTTTTTCCATTTTTTAAAGGTAATATTTACATTCTGATAAGAAGTCTCTCATAGACATACCTTCTGTGAATTACAGATAATCTACTCACATAGAATAAAAAAACACTTTAAAAAGTGGAATAAATGAAGGATGAGACCCAAGGCAGAACTTAACTTGGATTTGTAACATTTCTTTCCTTTGAGCATGCTCTTTTCTGTTTATTGTCCTTCCCCCAAAGAGAAGACAAAGTAGAACTACCAAAATCCTTGAGACTTGTCTTCTGGCTGTGCTGACAGGCTTACAGAACTTGCATTGAAATACCAGAACAACTGAAACTCTCCTACTCTCAAATAGAAATGGCTTGTGTGAGTTTCTGAATGGTATTTTGCACTTTCTGCTGTGTTATTTGGACCATGTCCAACAAGCATCGTGTCTTGTCTCTTATCTCTTCAAACACATCCTTTACAAAAGGAGCTCTGTAAATCCAGGCCTACCAAATTTGTATAGCTCCTCTGTTCTGTCTTTCTGCCTTCCCTGACTGAAAGGATAGAAGGGAATTTTGGTTTTATTTTTAGAAAGTGATGTTCTGGGCAAAGAATCAAAATTCCAAGCTAGTTGGTGGTTCTGATCTGCCTCCCAACCCAACTTCTACTACTGCCCATTCCAGTATTTGCATATAAGTAGTCTATTGTCTTGGAGCATCTCTGAGGTTGCATGTTGGTCCTTTAGCAAATACAGATCCTTCCTGCTTGCTGTGGACAGAGATAAAAGCCTGAGCCCATTGAAGATGATGGCAAAACTCCCTATGACTTACTAGGATACATTTTCATAAAAATCTATTTTGCCATTAGTGTAAACAACCATATTCAGAAAACAAAACCAAACAAACTTAATGTTTTTCTTCTCTGACAGGTTCCTAGCTTTCCCCTGGAGGAGCTATCTAACTTGGAACAATGCTTTGTTAAATTTTGCCTGTTACTTATCTAATTTATAAAGTCATGGTTTTGGTCCGACTGGAGTCGGACATGGGACTGTGTCTCACGCTGTTTAGAGAGTTTTCAGTTAACAGATGAACCAAAGTCAGCAAAATCAATGTTCAGACTTCTGGAGTTACACAAGACTTGTGTAGCACTTTGCATGGCAAAGGCAGGGAGGGTTGGTGTAGTTTTAAATCGTAAGGCTGCTTTATCATTGCATGAGCCAAAGGCTGCTTCTGGGAACTGTATATGAAAATTCTGAAGCAGATGCCTGTTTTGGAGGGACAATGTTAGTTCCCTGTAGGATGACTGAAGTGTTGTGAAGCTAAGTGCTGCGTTCTGTTTGTAATTGCTTATAGTTTAACAGAAAGTGGACTGTTATTTTAAGACCCACTGATTTAGCTGATGAAAGTGTTTTATCAGTCAGCAGAAGCACTCTCTGGCTACTCTTTAATCTGTTTGCATCAGCGTTAGCTTTGAAAGAAGAAAAAGTGTTTATATGCATGTACATGTCCACACACAAGAGGAGATTATTACCTTTGCAGACACCAAGTGTTCAAGCGCATGAGCTTTTTTTCCATCAACTCCAGTCCTTGTTCCAGCTGATATCTTTCTCTACCTCATGTGCCATTACTGCTGTTCCCAAATACTGGCTTTTCCCTTTTTGGTGCATCATTCTGTTTCTTTAGCTTCCTTCTAATTCTGCAACAGTGGTGTTTATCTTCACATTCTTGTTTGGAGCTCGAATAGAGGGCATAATGGAAGCTCTGCCTATGGTAAAACCTGTGGTTGGATGAGTCTGATAACCTGTATTTTCTTCATGTTGTCGCTTCTGAAGTAGCCCTGAGTGTCAAGTACCCCATGTTTTGTGGTGATTCAACACACAAATGAATTTCCTGACCAGCTCATTTCAGCTTGTGCTTCCCTCTTTGTTGTCTCTCTATTTAAATGTGTATCAACACAAAGTGAAGTCTCTTCTTTTCCCTGAGTTCAGTTCTCTTACTTCAGTGCTTTTTGACTTCATCCTGACAGGGAAAAACACATGGAATGTATTTCTGATGCATCTATCACCGAACAGTTTTATTTCTGTTGGTCTAATCACCTGAAAATTATCATTTAGATGGAGGACTCTGTCAAGTTACGGTGCTGATCCTTTAATAATGTTAGCTGTGTAGCAGAGTCCACTGTTTTTTTGCTAGTAACAGAGATTTTAAAACCAAAATGCTGTCAGATGTTTTGACTTCTGAGCTCTGACAAGATACATGCATCTATCTAGCAGTTTGTATGTAGTACAAAAAGATGTAGTGCCTCTTTTTGGCATACAGCCTGGCAGAACTTGATAGTCTCCAGTGGAATCTGGTATTATTCTGGTATTATTTCTCACTGTGGTTATTAAAGAGTATACTCACAAAATAGTAAATAGATCCTTCAGGGTATCTTTAAACCCCAGTAAAGTTACCATGTGTGGAAGACAAGGTGTGTACTTGTGAGTTTTAGTTCAGGTCTTTCCTCATATGGCTTAAGTCTTTCAATATCAGAAATTCTGAATGTTTTTATCTGCATCAGTTTGAACTGAAGTCTGAAAGAGATTTCAGTCCGATTTCATTTAATACCTGATAGTTTGTGCATTAAGATTTTTTTCTTATGAAAGCAAGAACTGTGCATCCCAAATATAAACATATAGAAATGTGGTAGATTTGGTTTTAACAGTATGTAAAAGGATGTGTGTAAATGCTTTGCTTTTTGTATGCTAGTATTCTGTTTCTGATGCATTTGAATATCCTTTGTAGATAAGTGCTAGAATTCAGGAACTTCAGAAAGGTAAGAAGAGTAACTATCCTCATTGTGCTATGAGGTAGATTAAAGTGAAGACGTGCACACTGCCTCTGTATCTGCGTAGTACACCCTGAGTGGCTTCTGTGGGATAAACCTGCCCCCGTCTTGTCTACCTGCATCTTCACAGGTGTAAATTAAAATTTATGGCAAGATTATCTAAAAGCTTTGATTTATCCTGGTGCTTAAAACTGATCTTCAAAGTGAGATGATTAATGAGGCAGCTGATATCCAGTCACGTGAGGTTTTTGTTTTTCGCTGGTACTGGAAGGCACTGCATATACATAGTGTGCAGGGTTTGATATTAGCAGATTAGTTAAATGACTTCATGATACACTTGAGCGTATTGTGTGGCTTTCTCAGGCTGGTTGGAGTCCACGGATTGTAATGCAGTTTGAATTTGCCTTGCTTCAACTTGGCAAGTGCTCCTGATGGTGTGTTTTCCCCGCCTTTGGTAATTTTGGCACCTGTCATGCTGGTTGGGGCTATTTACATTTTCCATACCTTTCATTTTACAGATGTCTTGAGAGGATTCTAAGGCAATGCAGAGCTAATGACAGGAGTTGCAGGAAATTGAGGGTGCTGGTGGGCTGAGAGGGCCTGAGGTTGGGAAGGGAATGGCTGTGGATGGTCAACCAGCCACAAAGGGACACTGAGCAGACCTGGAAGCAAAATTCAGCCTGAGCCTGTGTGGTGTGCAGCAGTAACAGGATACTAGAACGAGCATAGCCATTTTGATGTTACCCTTTTGAGGAGCAGGATGTATCAGCCTGGAGGAAGTGCTGCGATAACGTGTTTGTACTTTTTTCAGGCCCCATTAAACTTTATCAACATTCAGAAATGTAAATATAGTTTAATGCTCTTACTTAAATCTGATTAATATCTGTTAATGTCTGCCTCGGGTAGCTCTTATACTGCAGTATTCAGTGATGTACTTCATGTTTAATAAAGCTGCTTAAAATAGCATCTTTGCTGCAGATCTGTGTTCCTGGGCAGACTCTGCATCCATGTTCTCCAGGTATTGTGTCAGTACACCTTCAGGTAGTCCTTACTTTGGGTGTTCTGTTGTCGTCATAGCCAGGATGTAAATGGTGTGTATTGAAGTGGTTTTCCAAGGTGACAAGCTGCACAAAGTGTTGCAGTGCTGGAATTACCATCTGTTATCTCCCAAGTAAGTGTGCTTAGGCCTTCTGAACCCGTATCTCTCTCACTGCAAATAATGCACAGTATGACTCCAGGGATAAGTCCTTGATGCCACAGCAAAACCTCGTGGACAGTACTGAAGAGCAGTTTTTTATTTTGTATTTATTATTTTCATTAAAACAAAAACAACTGAGCTTGGGGAAAAGAAAGACACCACGCTCTATAGCAGTAGACAACATATAGACCTAAAATCTGTGTAGCATTTTGGAAATACATTTCTGTGTTCCTGACTATGGACTGGGGAGCTGTGATCGTGATCTGTGCATAATTTCAGACTGAAAACAAAGCTGGAGTGCAAGAGGAAAGGGATTCTCATTGTCCAATTCTTTTGTCTTTCCAACTCCTCTTTAACTTCAGATGCTCGTACTTGAATAACGAAACCTTTGTTTGAGCTTCCTGTCAGTTAAGATAAGACTTTGTAATAAGCACTTATTCCTCCCATGGTGTCTTTGAAGGAAAATAATACAGTCCAGTCTTTTTTTTTTCTTTGTGGATTTTCAAATACAAAATAATTAGGAAGAAAATTATTTAAATGAATCATTCAGCCTTCCATTATACTTTCATGAAGATGATGCAAAACACAGGAATAATTCAGAATTGCTGGCAGATAATTTTGAAGCTGGATGCATATTACACATCTGTTACATTTTGAGAAGTGGGACTTGGAAATGCTGCTTACAAGCGCTAAAGATACAAAGCGTATATAATGGGCAGCGATATGTTATTTTCTGTTGCCATATTCCCTTCCTTCTCTAGACAAGCAGCAAATGTCAGTCCATGTCTTTCAACAAGTGTGTCACCCTGAGAACTCTGCTGCTATGTGAGCCTGTTTTGTCTGGAGCAGTAAAACTGGGATGAGCATCTTACATGGCCAATCACAAGAAAAATGGTTTGGTTATTAATTACTATTTTACATTTAGGGGATTAAAAGGGCTTCTCTGCAAGTAAAATGTTGCCATTGCCCTTTCTTTGGGTGAGTTCATGCATTGCAGCATAAAGAAATTTTATTTATGCCATTTTTTTCCTTGAGGGCAAGACAAAATGTAGCTCAGCATCGTTGGCAACATCTGGGCTGCTTTGATGTTCCTGCCTAAGGAGAAATTTTCAGGTCGATAGAAATAATTGCTGTAGTAACTTAAGCTGTCAGCTACCCCTTGGTACGGTGCACAGTGCGATGTGTAAGTAGAGTTTGCATTTGCCTACAACCCAGTACTTTTTTGAGTTTAAGGTGCTTTTCTGAGAGACTGAAGTGTTGTTAGGAAAGGGGTGATGGTGCCAGGTGATGGTGTATGCCAGCAAACAGGAAATGTGAATGCAAGACTAACATCTGTGAAGAAAAAAAACAGAAGTATGAGAGGGGAAGAAGCAAATAAGCTTCTTTAATACTTCATCCAAGGAGTGGGAAATTATGTCAAGACAGGTGTTGCTGGCTTTTTTTTTTTGGGGGGGGTTGTTTGTTTGTTTGTTTGTTTTTGTTTGTTTGTTTGGGGTTTTTTTATGATTGAGTGTAAATCTGCTCACTGTCACCTGATTCAGAAATCTTTGGGAGTGTGGGGAGGGGGAACAGCACAGAGTTTTTTTCATATTCTCAATCATAGTTTTATTTCATCTTCTCCCCTTCCTTATGCAGCTGTGTTGCTTTTAGTAGGATGAGTATCAGGTCCTGGTTTTT
Organism: Megaceryle maxima; assembly: GCA_024605025.1. Lineage (NCBI taxonomy): Eukaryota > Metazoa > Chordata > Aves > Coraciiformes > Cerylidae > Megaceryle > Megaceryle maxima. The sequence continues at coordinate 33,316 of JANHGN010007370.1, read as the reverse complement.
ACAGACTTGGGGTGAATGGATTGTTTGTTGTTCCCAACTGCACAATGACTTTGTATCTCTGTGAGTATCTTCATGTGGAGCACCTCCACTTCAGTAGCCAAATACTGGTTTTGTACTTTCAAAGAGTTTTCTCAGTCTTAGCAGTAGAACCAAACTTCCAATGTCTTAAATGTCCAGTTTGGGAAGTAATGAGAATAAACCATAAATGGATCTGAGAATTTCCTTCAGATAATTTATGAGGGTAGAAGCAAAGATGCAAAAATCATCCTTCTGATTATGAGATTTGGATTGAAAATGGAGGCTGAGGTTTTGGTTGGCAGTTGTTTTCTCTGTGTAACACGTGTTCCTGTGGTGGGGGATTCCCTTTTGGGCTAATTCAGTCAGCATTTTGATGTGATAAGTTACTGGTTGGCACATAGCACCAATTCTGTAGTAACCACAACAGGAGAGTTGTTGCAGCTTTTATTTTTATTTTTAATCTGTCACCAGTTGGATAGCAAAGGTGTCTGAAGATCTGTTTCTACTGCATTTTATTGAGAATTTTATTTATTTGCCATAAGACAGAAAGGGTAGTGTGTGGTGTGGGAGGAGCATTTAAAACTCAGTTCAGACTAAGCTAGGTTTCTGTAAGGTAGGATAGTGCTTCTTCCCTTGTGGACCTTGACTGTAATTTACTGTGGAGGCAGCAGAGCAGTTGCTGAGTTTCTGCTGCCTCTTTCCTTGTGCCTTACAGCTCTCTCAAAATGCAGGTTCAGCAGTTGTCCCCTTGTTGGTCACCTCAGAGGTGATTCCTAAGAAGAGGTAATGTGTTGGTGCTGTCAACTGACTTCATGCAAGATCACCAGACTTCTAGGGAGGTGAGTGTGGACCTGATCAGAGTCCAGGCAGTTATCTCAACCTTATTGCCCCCCAGGCCATAAGTCCTTGAACCACTTGCAGGAGTTATGTATCAGCAAGGCAATTTGTGCAAAGGCTGTGGCATAGTGACTTGAAATGTCTTTTCCAACTCTCTCAGTCTACTCCTACTGTGGTGAGACAGAAATCATGTTTATTCCTCATGACAGAATTGGTATACAGAAAGTGAAATGAGAAGCTCCAGCACACTGATGTTGAGTGGAATGTCCAGAACAATGGAGCTCTGCCTATTCATTAATAAAAGTCTGTAACAGAAGCACCAGTGACATCTGTATTGCCTAATAGGCATTTTTGGTCTCCATAACGCAGTCTGCCTCCTGGAAGGATGTTACTCCACGTGCTTGTGGAAGGGTTGGGACAGTAGATTGTGTGTGTGTTCACTCCACATGTGTCCATGCAAACTAGCATTCCTACTGCCAGGTGATTTACTCGGTGGTAGGATTTATCTCATGTTTGCATACCTGCTGCTTCCAGGGAAGCAGTGCATGTTTGTGATAATAATGAGGTCTTGATTAAAAATAGACCATCTTCCTTCATTTTCTTGTCCTTCTGTTAGCTCGATGATTTTGTTGGGTGTTGCCAGCACAAATGTTTGTCCCTGTTGCTGTGCAAGCTGTTCACCCTTTCCCTCCTCCCCTACATGTTAGCTTTCTTCAGCAAAGCAGTTCCTTGCTCTTTTCTTCCCTGGTTGAGGTAGCAAACCTTGGACTGTTCAGGCTTATGGGCTCATTTAGAGAGGTGGGAAAGAGTCCCTGCTGGCTCTTCAACTTCCCTAGAAAATTAGCATCAGCCTCGGACAAGAAGTGCATTGTGCTGTGTCTTCCTCTTCCACCCCCACACCTGATGAAGTCCAACCAGTAGAACTACTTCTGAAAAGTTAAAATAGTGATAATTACTTCACTGTTTCACTTCAGGGCTCGGAGCCCTCCTCTTGTGTTTGTGCTTTCTATGGAGGTTTTCCCTACAAATTAATCTATGATCTTCCCTACAAATTAATCTATGATCTTCCCTACAAATTAATCTATGATCTACCCTACATTCGAGTTGCTTTTTTGGACAGGTTGGAGAAGGAAAGGAAGATGGGCTGCTTCCAAACGAGCTCTGGGTTGTGACCTGGTAGTACTTCCTGTAAAATGTTTGGACTCTTTGTACTTTTACTTTTATATGCTTAAATCTTCCTACTGCTTTGCAGTTTTTGCTTTTATTGGTGTTTTCACCTGGGTTTCTTGCATGTAAAAAATGCCTGTACTTTTCTAATATAATGAAGACATTGAAAAGTGCTGCAACCTTTGCAGCAGCCATCCCAACCCAGGCTTTGTGGCTACCACTTCAAAACGAACAGCTATGGCAGTAGTGTGTGTGAGAGGGGAGGAGAGCACGTTCACCTGGAGCACGGTGGTGCCACGGGGTAGGAGAGGTCTGGGTTTGTACAATCAACCCCTGAAATTGTGAAATTCTCCTCTCTCCTGCAGCATTTATTGCTATGTAAAATTGAAATCTGCATGATTTCCTGCTGGGAGTGCCTGTGCTGAGGGACTGGTTTCTATAGTAACTAATATCAAGGAGCTGCCTGGGACTTGGCTTCAGAGCTGTATTTGAGCGTATCTCGCAGTTCGATGCAATCCTGTGTATTTGATTGATGACAAGAAGTCGGAGATTGTGGCTGCCATTGGTGCAGTCGTGGTGCCGTGCATCTCAGCCTCTACGCTGCGATCTAAAAATAGGCGTTTAGCAAAATGGAGTTGGAGATAAGGTGGAGGGTGTAGTCTTTTTTTTTTTTTTTTTTTTTTTTTTTTTCCCTCCAAGGGAGATCTTCCTAAAGGAAAAACCGAAGAACACAGCAATGAGTGTTTGTTCTGGAGTCACCTCAGCCTACCCCAGAGTGAAACATAAATCTAGGAACTGGGTCCATTCTCTCTAAAGAGTAACAGCCATTGCTGTTGCTACTGTGTTGTTTCGAAGCAGAGCTGGTGTTTGTTCTGCGTATGTTCTGTGTATGATAAATAGCACAGTTAATGTTGTTTCATCTGCAGGACCAGCTTCTGCCCTCACTTAGGCCCAGACACACCTATTGCATGTATTTGTTTTGCAAGGTTAAGCAGGGAACAAGATGGAGAGAGTTTAAGCTTGGCTTATAGATTGTAGGCTTCCAGGTGCCAGGCAATATGGAAAGCCTGGTTTGCACAGTTTGTAACTAGTCCAGAATGACACAGTGGTGCATGAAAGTGCTCAAAGTACAGAAAGTGGACCTAGGCAGATGGCAGCAGTCTTCCCCCCCCCCCCCCAAGGCTACCCCCTGTAAATCCACTTTCAAAAAGGATAGACGGGGAAGCATGGTGGTGGTGCTGAAGGGAAGCTTCAGAGAGGGCAGGGGTCG
>JANHGN010007370.1:0-21919 GCA_024605025.1 Megaceryle maxima | reverse complement strand
TTTTTTGTTTGGGTGGGTGTTTTGGTTTTTTTTTTTTTTTTTTTTTTTTTTTTTTTTTTTTTTTTTTTTAATTTTGGTCCACTTGCCTAGAAATGAGAGCAATATAAAATAACAAAATAACAGTGAGTAACTGGAGATAGATTCCCTCCAGTTCCTGCTGCCTTGTTTAGCCAGAAGTCTGTGAAAGTGTAAGAGCTGAAATTGCATCAGTCTTAAGGGATGCATGTACATGGTGCCCTGCCAGCATGTTCAGTCTTTCAGGTACTTTCTTCTGTGTTGCTTTAAGCATATTTGTCCTCTGCTGTCTAGAAGATGTGGAAAAACAGAAGAAAGAAGTTGCAGGTGTTATTTGCATAAAATTATACTACAACAATAAAAGCAGAAACATAGTGCATTGCTTATTTATGTGGTTAGTCCCCATTTTTGTGCCTATGCTCTGACATTTTAAAGCTAAAACAAGTAGGGTAAGTAACCTTAAGCATTTGAAAAACAAAAACATGCTATGCTTGCCGTAATTAAGTCAGTGATGCCCTGTATGCATTTTAAATTCCTAGTTCTCAGATGCTGTTAAATCTCTGTCTGGTATTCAGTGTGTCTTCTTGTTTATAAAGTGCCTTAGAGCTTCATGGATTCCCTCGTACTGTGTGCAGAGTGGTTTATAACACTGCTAGGCATGTGTTGTTCTAACTAGAGAGATGTACTTGGAGCTGTGCTTTGGATTGCACAAATATTAGTTTCCAGGAATGGTCATGAGGCTCAGCAGGGGCTTGGAAGTGTGCGTGGGTGCCGCGCGATCTTTGGCTGAAGAGAAGCCTTTGCTGATGGCTGGGGTAATTCAGGCTACACTGACACGAAGAGCCTGAGCAGCTATTTTCTCAAACAGCTTCCTGAAGTAACAGAGAGGGGGACTCTGAGCATGTTGGTTTTCCTCTCTTTTCATCCTTATTTTCACTACAAGAAGGAGCTAAGCACTAAGGGAACTAATTTTCCTTTAAAGTTGGAGATACTTGCATAGGGCAAGAAGGGTTCACTGCTGTCTACTTCGAGATGCTTCCTTTTGGAAGTAAAGGGTTTTAGCAGCTGTAGGACCAGATCTAGAGCACAATGAATTACCGGCTGTATTTATCATTCCCATCTAGAGAGAAGTTGTGCTGATTATGTTCATCTATTTTGTTTTTTAATTTTCAAGAAATGAGATGCTGGTCTCTCTTCAGCATTGGAAAAAAAAAAAAACAAACCACAAAACCCAAAAGATAAAATACCACTTTGTGTATGTGAAAATTGAAACTTCAACTATCTGGACAAAAGTGATGGGCACTTAACAGTATAAACAAGTTAATGTCTCAGTATCTTTTCATGGACTTGATTGACCAGTCTTTTCATAATGGTAAAATTTACATACTTATGGAGTAGTCTTACAGTTTGGGCAATTTTTTATTGAATTAAATTTAATTATATCAACTACTGCTAGATGAGTTTTTTCTTTTTATAGAGGGTGAGAGATGCAACAGATGTCCAGCAGTTTGTAAACATGCAATTTCGATTTGCACTCCAGACCACTTCAATTGGACATGTCCACTACATCTGGAGAAAACGGCTGTAGACCTTGCATTTTTGCTACTGCTTCTATGCAACTGCCTGACTGGCAGGCAATATTTTTATTAAAGGACATTTGAAATATCTTGAGGCTGCTGTCTTGTGCTGCACATTTAGTGGTCTCAGTTATTCACTTTTGAGTCTGTATTTCAGTGCTAAGCATTGTATTTTTGGTGTTAAAAGCAGTGACTTCAGCTGCGAGATCTTTGGTTTGTATCCCGTTCCTGTGACCTGTACTGTTAGTCTGTATAACAGGCTGTGTGACCTTCATGTGTCTTAGGTTGTACATTTACAATGGGTCATAAAACCACAGGTGGTGTGACCTGTCATCACCTGCTGTAGAGGGACTGGAAATGAGCTATTCTAAGGCTTCACTGAAAGGATGTACAGGTCCTGCAAGTCAGCCGATGGCAGTGGCTGCGTGGTGCCTTAACAGATCTGCTGGATTGGTTACTGTGATAGGCAGGAAAAAATTGTGGACTGAGACAGTGTGTAAAACATGGAGGATCCCATCTTACCCATTAGGTATAGAGGTTAATAGTTAACGGGGTTTTTAATGAACATTCTGACTTCACGACCTTTGAGTGCCTGCATGCTTGGCACTGTATATATGGCCAGGCTTGCCTTGGAACAAGAATATCCACTGCAGAGAATTTGTTCATAGTACCATCAGAGTAACAGCTTGAGAACCCGTAGCTCTTCTAATTCCTGAGACACTTACACCACAGAATTAACTAAACATGTAGGGATTTAGTCCAGGAGCGTGATTTATCATAATCTATTAATCTTAATTTCTTCTTTCAAAGCAACAGTATTGCTTTATTTCAGTTAAGGTAATGCAAAACACAGGTCCTGCAGTTTTTGAGTTGGTCTTACTGGTACAGGCACCTCTAATAGCTCAGACATGTTTCATTCAAATTAAAAAATACAGGCCCTGCTTGTAAACCTCCGGAGCAGGTTTAAGGCATGGACACTTGACTGAGGCTACTTGTTCATGACAACAGTAGATTGGACATTTAGCTCTTAATTCCTATGAATGGGTTTTTTCTTAGCTAACGTCATTTGAATGGAAGTGGGAGAGTGGGGGAGGAAAGAGAAATGGGAGTTTTCACATTTGCAGAGGCAGTTTTTATTTTTAAATTAAATGTTGTGTGCTGTAAATCATATACCATAATACACACAGCATTAAAGTCTAAGGTGGCTTTTTGTAGCTGCTGGAATAAACAAGGCTGTGACCCTTTAAGAGGAGTAATAAATTGCAATCATAAATTAAGGAACCTCCCTTGCTAATTTGTACCACCGACTGGAGTATGGAGAGTGCATTGAGAATGTATCCCTTAAATTCTGGTGGTTCTGTTTGTGACTACATGATGCAGTGTGATATTCTATAGAATGACTTGGTGAATCAGCATCATGGTGCTCAGGGACATCCCAGTGCAAATTCTTCAATTTGTCACACATTTTGATCTTTGTGTTTGCATGTTTTACGTTTTCCAGTTGGCACAAATGTAACTTTCATGTGTGCAAGGGAGGAGGAAATGTGGTATGTAAAGGAAAAATCATAGGAAGGGGAAACTGGTTGTTTTATAATGTATTTTCCCCTAAACATTATTGGCAGAATGTATTGCAAACTTAGAGCAACATAAAAGGAATTTTACTACACCCTCTGTGGTACTCTTCGAAGTTCTGTTATGGCAGAGCAAGTCCATTTTCTGGACCTCCTAGGATTTTCACTCTTATGGAGGATACTTGGGTTTTGTTTCAATTTTTATCTTTCTTACTTCTGAAGACAGGATGCATTGTTTAAAAGTGACAGACCTTGATTTAAAATAAAAACAAAAAACCCTCAACAACATAAATATTTCGCAGGTAGCATATATGTCAAAAGAAGGGCTTGCTCCTAACTCAGCATTTGCTGCTGCAGTTTAAAAGAGGTGAGAATAGGGACAAAATAACTGTTTTTCCAGCTATAGATTTTTGTTGTTGTTGGCTTAAGAATCTTGTCAGACAAAATATAATGTAAGTATTTATATAAATAAATATCCTGCGCCAACGATAATGCAGCAAAGCCTATCAGCTCTATCTTTTTACTGCTGAAACTTTGGGCACAAAAGTGAATTTTAAATTTTTTTTTTTTTTTTCATGCTTGTTCTGGACATCATTTTCTAACTCTATGAATTGATAGAGCACATCTGTGCTACTTGAGAACAAACAAGTATGAAGTCATAGTTCTTTAAATAGCTTATAGGATGGAAATGCTGAAGACAGCCTTCTTTTCATCTCCTGTGGGTCCTCTTGTATGGGACTCTGGAATCTTGGCTTTGATTCTTCATACAGAGTCTTCACAATATCCACATCTGGGCTATGAATGTAGCTGAGAACAGATCTGCTTTAGATCTTCATGGTTAATAATAACTTTAAAAAACAAATGCTTCTAGCAGAAGAATGTTTGTGTGGTCTCGAACACAGAGAGAGTTAAGACAAAAAGGAAGATCCTGTAGTATTCAAATAGTCTTGAACTGGTATCAGATGCCAGAGTTGTTCAATCAATTTTCTCTCAATTAACAAAGGATTTGTTTTTAAATTTCTTGCTGAACCTTCCCTGTCACAGTTAAAACTCCTATCTCATCTTTCTTTTCTGATACCTGCATATTCTTCCAGATCAACTGCATTATATTCAACAGTCTCTATTTATTTTAGAAAGGGCATTTTGAAGAGCTTACTGTTTCTGTTGTTTCCTTTTTGTAATAACTTATTAGATCCTTTTCACTAGCATACATTTTTAATCATGTTTTCTTAGTAGCAGGATGTTACCTATTTAAACAGCACTGCTCAGTGTTTCTGAGTAACTGGTAAAAATGAATCTGTGTTTAACTGGCAATTACTTTGAGTACACCTGCATTTTGTAAAAATGCCATTAGTGCCCCAGATATCACTGCTTCATGCACATATAAACCTCATGATTTAAATATATGTGTAAATATATCAAACACGTAGCAGGTGGGAGGAAGAGAAAATTGATGGTTGGCCGTTTTTATTCTCAAATGTCATGGGGGTTGTGCTCAATTGTGAAATAGTGACTAAAAATGAGAGGAGAAAAGAGATTGGCAGTGTTTCCTCATTCTTCTAAGAGGAAGCAGCATTGCACAGCTGACCAGGGAACATGTGCCAAGAGATGACATGAGCGTCTCTGATTTAAACAAATGCTGCTGCGTCTTCACAGTGTCTGAGGGGGTAGGATGAGGTGGGGAGGAAGACTTCAGGACTTCCAGTGTTTGAACAGAATAGGATACAATTCAAATGAACCTTCTAGTGAAAGGTGGAAGAATTCACGATAACAGCATTTACTTGCTTTGGGCATGAACTTGCTCCTGGATTCCCAAAAGAAGAAAAAACATCTTGGTTGGCATGTTTTACTCCAGTCAGGTTTTCTTTTGTGTGGGGTTTGGTTTGTTTGTTTGTTTGTTTGTTTGTTTTTTAATTGGAAGAGAGGAAACATGAGAATAGGAAGTGACACAACTGTCTGGGGCATTACACATCATGCAGTCCAATCTGCACTGAAAACAGAGTTCAACAGCAAATTTGTAACTTCAAATTCATTGAAGTTCATGTGGCTTGCAAAGCAAGGCTGGCTCAGTTGGTTCATAGGTGTTTTAAAAAACTCCATAGTAGGAGTTTAGGTTTAAAATTCAATGATAAACCTGTCGTTTTCTGGATTAAGACAATGGATGTGGTGTGCTGTGCTTGAGATGTGGCCTTAAGTCACCCTTTGACGGTGTGCCTTGGTTCCACACCCTTACTTGTTGGTGCCATTTTTAGAGATAAATGACAGTCCGTAAAGAAGCATGGATGCCAAATCTGACATCCTGTATCTTTAGTCTTGAGGGAAATGCTGTAATTTAGTCTTTGTGGAAGCAAAATGTAAATCTGTTACTGTATAATTAAGAGTACACAAATTGTTTTGACTTCTTATTTCCTACATCCACCCAACAGTCAATGTTCAAAACCATCAACATCTCAGTGAGACAGGAAGGGAGATTGAGGTTTCATATAACTTCTTGTGGGGTGGAAGAAGTAAGGGTTAAACAGATAGGCAAATTTAGCAGTAACAACTGTTGGGTTTTTTTTAAGTATTAAATGGTTTGTTTACTCTGCCGTACCTATTTAATTACAGTAGTGTATTAAACTTCATATTTGCAGTGAACTAACCAGTAACAGACGTGTTTAAGTCACTTTTTTTTTTTTTTCCAGAGACAAGTCTCTGCAAAAAAGTGCATTTGCTGTATTTGCACACCCACATAGATATAATTGTTTTCTGCTTTTAGCTTTGGATACTTGTTGAACAACCAAAAATGAGTTTCTAGCTTCTCTTACATGTTTGAAAACCAGACCTGGAATGGGAGACCAAGGTTCACATTGCTCATGCAGGATGGAGTATATTTGTTATCAAACTGTGTGACAAAGAAAAGAAACAAAATCTGGGGGTTTACTTTGGAGGCTTCCCAGGTGTGTAAAAGGAATGTTCAGTCCATTAATTTGACACAAACTCAAGTTAATTTTCAAGTTCTACAAGAATTTAGCTGTCCCTCACCCCTCTCTCAATATTGTGTTGGATCTGAAAACCTTAATATTTCAGCAAAGTAAAGGGAAGCTGATTTTCAGTTGCTACTCTTTATATGCATTTTGTCAGAACTAAAATAATGCTGAAGTTGCACAGTGGCACTGTTAGTTCTAAGCAGAAGGGGGGATTAGCTTTTGCTATCAATATCCATTTTCACATGTTGCTAGCAGAAACGTTTTGACTTCCCCTGCCAAGTAGCAGATTAGTTTACGTTGCTCCAATTGTGAGATTTAATTTTCCTTTTAAAATACTCCATTATAAAGTTGTGGTTCATGGTCAGGAAAACTTAGTTCCAAAGTCTTTTGAGTCTCTTTCCCACAGAAACAGAATGGGAATTGAGGGGATATTAAATCAAGAAGCATCTGAATACATAATTAGTCACCCAAGCCTCAAATAGAAGGCCACTTGGAAGCTTACATTTTCACATTCAATTCTCAAGCCAAACAAGTGTCTAAGAACAGCATTAATTCTGGAATTTGGAATAGGATTTTCACTGCCATAAAAAGGTACACTTGATAACTGTTAATACAGTTTGTAACTAGTCCAGTAGTAGTTTACAAAAAAAAAAAAAAAAAAAGAGAGAGAGAGATGAGAACTATTTTCAGGAAGTGATGGTTTGGAAAGAGGGGTTTCAAATAAGTCTCCTGTTCTATGGATTAATGACTGAATAACCCTTTAGTTCTCAGGGGGCATTTTATTTTCTTGTGACAATTTTCAAGAGGAAAACGAACTCTAAGGAAGGAAGCTATGGAGAAATAGTTTAACAGTGAGGACAGAGAATATATTAATCTAAATGCGAGTGCTTAAATGCCATGAAATGTGTTTTGGAAGATATCCCTCAGATAGAGGTAACCTGTGCTTGCAAGCAGAAAGCTGCATCCTGTTGATGTCAACCAACTGTAAGGAAATACTGCTGGATTCTTCTTAAAATAGCAGTAAAAGAGGCTGAATGGCTTCCATGAAAGCCTATTGTCCTTGACTTTGCTGAGACTGGTCATTTTATGAAGAGTCCAGAGAAAGTCCTTGCCTGTCTCCAGTAAGTTCAACTGTGGTTCCCCCAAAATGCACGTGTGTGCAGTTGCCAAGTGGCTGATAACAGCCGTCTGCAGTCTGACTTGCAACCTCCTGGGAGGCTGTTAGTGCTGAAATGGTTCCCAGTGCCTTCAAATGTAGTAACACAATGAACAGTGAAACTGTAAAGAGTATAAACTTTGTAGTATTTTAGCAAGAGTAAAGTTCTGGTATCTAACCATCTTGTTTGCTTCCTACAGACTAGCAGGACTTGATTTATGGGGTTTAAAGTATCCCAGTATTCTTTCTTGTGTTGCCTGACTTTCTGAAGATAGCTGCCTGTTCCATAAGGGGTGGTGAGCATGCTTGGTCCACGCACTTAGTGTAGTGAATTCTTTTTCTTTTAATTAACTTCCCAAAAGATATTACAAATGACTTGCACTTAATTAAGTGAATTTCGCTAAAACAAATACCTGTGGAATGCCTGATTAGAGAGAAACAGTTCTGGTGACTTGACTTTACTGAAAATCCAGTCTTGGCAAAATAATTTGTGCTAGATAACTTAGGTGAGACAGTGGAAAAAGGTGCATAAAGCTCAATTGTTCTCATGTGATTAGGTTTTTCTGGGTGTCTTTACACCCAAAATAGAGAAAGCACCAGAAATGAATCACACTGGTGTTTATTGCAGAACTGTGTGTTCTGTTTGATGTGCTAACGCAGCAAGAAGTGTGAAATACTAGTGACAGGGGAGTTTCATGCAATTTGGTGATTTCTGCAATACCATCCTTGTTCTTCTCCAGCTGCTGTGCTTGCATCCAGACATTAATTTGGGGTCTGACAGTTCTGTGTAGCCACACTTACGAATTACATAGGTTGTCTTGACCAGAATGATGCAGATTGTCTTGACTGGTTTTAGCAAATGGAAATGTTTCTTTGCACCATTGACTTTAAAATCTCCCTTACAGTACCTGTACAATATCAGCTTGCTTACCTTCTTCCTGGGGAATCACCATTTGGGCTTCTGTGGTCTTCTACACTAAGATTATGGCTTGTCATAAGACACAATGTTCCAAATATGGCCTGATGAGATAAATGGGATCTCTTCGCGGAGATGACATCATTGGAGCAAATGGAAAAGTTGTAGTCAAATCCTATCCATTGCACCTGTTATTTTCTTGTGGCCTCTTTCACAGGAGCATGGCAGTACTATTCCTGCTCACTTTTGGTTTTTAGGTTGGGTTTTTTTGTAGTGTGGTTTTTTTGTTTTGTTTTGTTGTTGTTTTGGGGTTCTTTTTTAACTGAAGCTGTGGCCCATGTGCTGCTGTTCACTTTAAAGTGGGATGACACAGGGAAAGTTGATTTTCCTCATGGTAATTGGGGGTGATTCTTTGCACAGTATTTTAAGATTTTTTTTTTTTTTTTTTTTTGCTGCAGCTGAATTTAACATGCGAGGGAACAGCAAGATGGAGTTGTGCCACTTGGGTGTAAACCCATAGTGTGGTGCCCATTTCCCCTGCAAGTCCCTAGGTGTGTTTTCCTGGGACTCTTCTGTGGTCTGTGTTTCTCAGTGGCAGTAGGGATGCTACCAGCTTGGTGAAATCAATATCTGCAGAGGTTCTAAAACATGCCGTAAATTCTCTACATAAACATTTTGGTCTTGTTTTTATTCTAGCCCTGATGCTGTTGCCAAATACTATTATCATCATTTGTCAAAGGAAATGAGGGGCCCGGGCTTCTACCAGAAATAGCACCTCTTGTTAATACATGACAGCTTGTTGTGTCCGTGCTTCTTGCACCCCTGTGGGAGGCGGCCGGTTGTGTTGCTTGATTCGCGTTAGCTGTGAGGCTGATTATTTAAATATTGCTAATAAAATTGGGTTTAGCAAAAGTAGGACTCCTGGTCCCTGTCCCAAAAGCTGGTACTTGTATCAGAGGAGGGCATTCGTGTGATTGCTATCAATGGGGAAAATAGATACCCTGTTTGTGTAAATAATTTATCCCTCTCTTTCAGCCACTTTTCAGGTGTGGTTTGTGTCTGCATTAAATGTCGCATGACTGCAGTGCCATGAGAGGAATGCATGCCTGGCATTAGATGCAGAATGCAAACTATTTGGGATGGTAAGTGACCATGGCTAGACATGGAGTGCTGTGGCAGCAGCTCCCTCTGCCCCATCCCAGCTCCAGGGGAAGGACGAAGCTGGGGAAGGGCTGTGCCAGTTACTTTAATCCTTCTCAAATCCTTCCCGCCCTGATGCAAGGACAGATTATTTGTTGTTGTTTGTTAAAGTTCACAATTTAAAAACCACTTCAGGCTCTGTTCTTCTCCTGTTAACACTCCATACACTGCTGTATTCGTGTACCCATCAGGTCAGTCTGTCTCACCCCAGTCTGGGAGGATTCCACCAGAATGTTCCTTTTCTTGTGCTTGTGTCTGACAGGAAGGCCAGGCTGAGGCTCTGTTTTATATTTTGTTTTGAAGCCGCTATTTGTGGTTGCTCTACACTCCTCTCGAGGAGTTTGTTTCCAAAAAGAGCTACTGTCTTTGTGTGCCTGGTCAAGAGATCAGTTTCCATAGAAATAGGAGTGTTGTGGAGGGTGGTGGCAGGCAAAGGAAGGTCATGACCAGCCCCCCAAAAAGAGGAGGGTGCCAAGCAGAACCCTAGTCTTCAGCTTCAGTGGGGAACTGGCATCTGTGTCTGCAAGGCTCAGTTGTGTGCTATGAGTACGTGCTGGAGCAGTGAACTGCTCTGGGGTTTGGAACTGCTTCAGCTGTGTAGTGATAGCAGAAGAAAATGTCTCTTGTATTTGAAGACGACTCACCGTGCACAAAAACGTGCTTGAATTTGTTGGTCTGAAATAGTACTGACATGCAGTGTTGCATGAGCACCTTCACACAACAGATGGGATGGAGGGATGGCTTTCAGCACACCCAGCGTACTTCAGTAGCCTTTTGAATGGGTTTTCACTTCCCTCTGAGGTTTTTCTTGCCTTTGTCTTCAAAACATAATCTTTACAAACTTTTCTCACACTTGAGAACACCACAACCTTTTTATTTCTCTCCCCTCTCCCCACACCCCAAAGGGTGGAAGCAGTGATGCTGCAGGCAGAGGCGAGGGTATGGCCTTGGGGCCAGGCAGCTCCATATGCATGAGTTTTGAGTGGTGACAGAGTTTAACCCTTTGGAACCCGATGAGCATATGGCCAAACAGATGTTGCCTATTTATGTCCTACAGCAGCTGCCCTCAGCCCTTGCAGCCACAGCCTTTCCACAACACCAGCTGCTGGGGAAGCCAGGGGAAAAAGGAGGTTTTCATCCTCCCTGCACTCCTTCCTTCAGTCTGCCGGCCTGCAGGTCACTGGCTGGCTAGGTGGCTTTGGTGCAGGTTAAAAGAGCACCAGAGATTGGTGTGCCTGGGAAATGCCCAGGCGTTTCTGTGAGTGGCTGCATTAAAACTGAGGGGAAAATGCAGATGTTTTTTCTATCACAACCAACTTTTCTGTGTGCAGGGAAAGGGTTTCACTTGCAGGCAAGCATTCACATTAGTGGAAATGTTCATATTCATTCTGTGTTTTGTATCCCTTTGTCAGCTTCTCCCCATCTTAAGATGTTTTGCTTACCCTTTAATCCGTGAAACCCTCTCTGGCCTAGGAATTTATAATTTATTTTCTCTTACATCCTTTTAGCCCCCATCCATCCTTAATGTTGTGTTTAGCTGAATCCATTTCTAGACTGTTCCCAGTAGTTCCTGGTATTCCCTAGCTTGGTATCAAGGTTGCATGGCTTGGTTTCTACATCTGTGGAGAGTATCTCTCCAAGGGAAGGACTAAGAAAGTACTCGGCTTGGCTGAGTCTTCTGATGAACTGGTGAGAGGAAGCCTGGTTTCAGTAAATCACGGGAGGATGACCCACCATAGCAGAGCTTTGATGTGGTGGTGTGCTGGCACAAGCAAGCTATTGAATGCTGAATGACGCCCCTGCTGATTGGGATCAGTGAGCCGCCTCCTAATAGTCTGATTTGGTCATGGGACAAAACCCAGCGCTAGAGATCTGTGTTTTCACTGCCATTTTAAAATAACCCCAGTGAAAGCTTAGCTGATGCACAAATCCCCTTGAGCTGGGAAAGCAGGGGTGCGACACAATGTGAGCAGTGACTTGTGCTCTCAGCAGGGCCACAGTCCTGTGACTAATACAAGTTTGAGATATTTTTAGTGTTCTTCCTTGAGTTGTTTGCCTGATCCTCTCTGCGCTTGGTTAGTGCCGTGAAGGTCGCACAAAGATATTAGAGAGTTGTAAAGAGTGCTGAGAGGGCCAGCTGGTCGGGATGGCACTCGACCAGCAACGCTCCTGCTTTTGAGATAGAGGGGTCAGGGAAGGGTTGAGAAGTACTGGCATGCTGCTTTCAAGATATCAAACCCAGCTTTCTTCACACCTCTAAGCTAGGGAATAGGTATGTGCCAGGAAACAAATCCAGGCATCAGAGAGGCAGCAACGTGGTCAGTTTGTCTGAAAGGATTAGGATATAATGTACAATCTGCAACCCAATACTCGGGCTCTCTTATCTCGCATACTTCTCATTCAGCAGGGAGTAGCTGCTCTGTGGATGGGGAGAAGACCTGAAGATCACTGAACATCTCAACAAAAAGAAATGGCAGGAGGCTTCACTTGCTGCATTAGTAGCTGAACTCCCCTGTAATCAGGTTCCCCCAAGCATTTGTTTTTCTGCTTCTTCACTTTCACCTTGCATTATGGGTGTTAAAATTGCTGTTGGTGGGGGGTGAAATTAATCCATCCCAAGGACTGCGGCTGTCCTTACACAATGCTACTGTTTCGATGACTCTGGGAACTAAATTGTGTAACAGCATCTCATGAAAAGACCTTAAAATTTACTGAGGGGACCAGAACTAAATGAAAGTATGCAACCGAAGCCATCTAAGACTGAGGGTCTCTCAGGAAAAGTCTCTGTGAAAAGTTGGGAAAAATGAATAAAATAAACTGTCATTTGGCCTGCCTTATTTTCTTTCTTTTTGCATAACTGGAAGGAAAGCATTCTCTTGGGAGCGAGTAAGAATACAAATAATATTTTTTTTTTTTCTCTGTGTGCTAGATATTGAATGAAATATGCTGGACTACCTTCAAAGTACATATTTGCAAGAACCATGAGTGAATTGTCCTAATTTACCTTGCAAAACAGAGTTGTTCTCATTATGTCCTCCTGCCTTGAATTGCCTCATGCAAGAGACGCTCAGCAGAAGCTGGCCTTCACTCTCAACTCTTCCCTCTGCTTCCCCTCCTTGTTTGTTCTTCTCTCTGTTTACCCACGTTCTCTTGAGGGATGAGAGATGCTTTTCATTTTTTGGAAACTTCTGGCTGTGCCGTTGAGTCTGTGGTTTCCTGAGGAATGGCTGTGTGGGGTTTCTGAACAGCTGCTCAGGGCAGACCGAGGCTGATGGCACACAAGCCTTAAATCTCTTTCCATTACAGTAATGGCATTTCCCCTGGAGGCAGGACAGCTATCTGTCTACTGTAATGACACATTTTTCAGTGCTGTTAGCCCTTAAATATCAAATAAGTAAATTAATAGAGAGCAGGTGAATGCTTCTTCAGAAAAAACTTTAATGTCATGCAGCTGTTTGATGCATTGCCTCTGGCGCAGCCATCTTGTCATAAAACCTGACATCATTTGTTCAGTTGTCTCTCATAACTAGAATTATTTGCTGCTTTTCAGGTTTGTTAATTATAAGTGATGTTACACATAGTCTGATACGAGCAAGAATTATGATGTTCAGATTGACTGCATGGAAAGAAAGCACATTTCACTAGTAGACAGTGCAGCCTTCATCAGTGTACCAGTCTGTTGATTGATGAATAGCTGAAGGAATGACTTATTAGGATTGCTCAAGCTCCAGCTTCCAGTACAAATAGTTCTTTTTGAGTAGTGTGGTACTGCCCCAAGAGCCTTTCATCAAAAGGCTTGAATGGGCTCTCTACTGTGTAGTCAGTGCCTTAATCCAGTGATGCAGGTGTGAAACCACACAGCAGACTGAGAAGCTGTAGTGTTGGTGATTTAGCTGAGCTGCTGTTGCTTGCTCTGTTGTGGAGTGTGAACCTGTAGCCTTTGTCTGAAGCACTGTTTCTTCCAACAAAGCTTTTTATTCTAAAACCAAAAAGGCAATAGTGAAAGCCTCATAGCTTTCTTCTGCATGACAAGCAGTTTGGAATAACATGTGAATCAGCTGTTAATACAGTATGTCCCTAAAAAGCTGCCAGTTAACTAGGAAAAAATGGGTTAGAAAATCAGATGTCCAATAAATTGATCCCTAGACAGAAGTAGAGGCTCTTAGCAGCGTGTGCTATGAGAACTGCTGACTGCAGTTGAGGGTGAATGCAGATGCTGTAGCTTTGCTGCAGGATAGATGGCCCATAAAGGCATAGATGCAGCAGTGTGAATGTGGTTTCACAGTAGTTCACATGGTTGTCTTTTTGATAGATGTTTTCAAAGTAAGCTTGGCCATGGAATAGGGAATTGTAGCATTTGCTTCCTCTCACCTCTGCTTGTTAAACCCCAAACCACTAACTCTGAAAAGCTCTGAGAAAATCTCAACGGGGAGATTTTGATCATCCGGGTTCCCCCTGTTGGGAAAAGCTCGGTGTATTAAGCAGATATCTTTCCATGTTTCACAGAGAGCCTTTTTCCTGCTGCTTTTCCCCCCCCAAGACTGCAACCTTCATGCAAATGTGTCAGTGCAAAATGGAATTCTCTGCATCCCGTTGAGCCCAGTGTTCTTCCACTCCTGTGCATGCCCTTAGCCTTCAGCCTGCTTTATCTGGACTGCCCAGCTGTTTATGTGGTGATGCTGTACTGCGTGTTATTTTGTAATAATAAGTATCCCTGTCTTTAAGTAGGTCAACCATTAATCTAATTGATTAACTTTGTAGCTAGTCAATTAAATTGATTACTCATATGAGGGGTTCAGATTTGCCCACTGTATTGGTGTAACTGTCTGTGTATGTTTATATAGAGAAATTGTAAAAAACTTTGCTGGGCAGAACCTCTGAGGGAAAACACAAAGTGGCCAAAGCCTAACAAGGAGGGCATTGCAAAAAACAGTTGAACACTGGGGTATTTTTGAAAGACAAGTTCAAAGACATTTTTGCTTGAATTACCAGGCTGTTAGCTCATAGGTATCTTCAGTAGATGGTGATAATTCAGGGGTGTTACAAGGCAGTACTTTGCTGGAAACTAAACTATGAAATGCCCCTCCGCTTCTGACAAAGATAATGTTTGAGAGATTAGTGCCTTTGCAGAGTGAAGCAGCCACTGCACTTTTCATAGCGGAAGACTGAAGTAGCTGTAACAGCTTGCTCATGTTGTTGAGGAATGTACAGTGTATTATGGACCGTCATTCAAAAGCTGCCATGAATTATCCATGGAAAAGTGCCCTCAGATAGGAGCCCCTTGATGGTTGGTTAGTATAATTAATACAAACATCTTGCCGCAGCTTTACATTTTGGTTTAGCAACTCCTCCATTTGAGAAGAGTCTTGGGACTGCCTGGCTTTCAATTATCTCCCTGATGCTGGAGGTAGGGTTTTAACTTGATATTAATTATGTTCCTCAAGGGAACAGACAGCAAGCAATGGTTAGGGTTGTGCAGGAAGCATAGCTCGCCCCTAACGTCGGAACCCAAAGCAAATCTACCTTTAAGGAGTTAGAAATGCTATGCTGCTTGCTTACTATTTTAGAGAGGAGGGTTTGGAGGTTTTTTTAAGGTAATTTTTTATGAGATGCTACAAATGCAGTGTGATCCTGACCTTGTATTCAAATAATATATTCCATATTTTCATTTTATTATTTTTTTAATATTCTGAAACATTTGATTAAAAGGAATTGTAACATTCTTGAGTAGAGGAGAACCTGAAAATGTGAACTAAAAGTGCTGTAAACAGAACTAGAAGGTGGCTCAATTTTTTAAACTGCAGAACCTTTTTAGTAATGATGTTGGCTGTGCTGGAGTCATGATAGGCAGATGACCCTGGAATTGAGCAGGATTGGGCTTTCAGCTCTCTTTGAGCCTGTTCAGACGCAGCACCCGGGAGTTGCCATGTAACAAAGCCCTTGGGAAACATCTTGGGCATTGCTGTCCGGAATTTTGTTGGCTTTGGAGAAAGACCAGGTAGAAGGTGGAAGGGAATTTGTGGACAGAACAGATAGAGCTTTTTTTTATCTAATAAGCAGAGGCAACAGCTTCAGCCAGGCGCATGGTCACAGATCAAATTGTGGGGGTCATCTTGTGCTCTGTAGCATTCCTGGTCTAACAGTGCTCATTTGTCCAACGTATCCCAGTATATGATTTAGTGATGCTGTGGGTTACTACTCTTTTCTGTTCATTGGAAAGAAGTGATGCTGGAGTGGTGACCTGGAGGATACAAGCACCCTTGGTACTGATGTGTGGGTAGGCACAGAGGGATGGCTGCACTGAAGCCACTCTTTCATAGTAGGGCAGAAAAAGGGAGGGAAGCAGTGCCTGGCAGTTTAATTTGAAGAATTTCTTTTTCTGTCAACACAGCATCCTCCCAGTATTCTTGCGCAATCTCACAATTACAAATACTTCAGCTCTGGCTTCTACAACTACTGCAGTTTCTGGAGGCAGATATGCTGAATTTTGTTGCTGGTTGTTGTTTTGGGTTGGGTGGTTTGTTTTGTTTTGTTTTTTTGCTTTAGCAGGCATGTGGTCCTTCATGCTGAGGAGCTCCTCAGTATTCAAAACATGGGGAATGAGCTCTCTGTGAAGAGCAAAGTATACACCCTTCTGAGAAACATCCTTCCGCTGTAAATGCCTTTGCTTCCACAACCTGGCAGAATACAGGTGGACATTGATATTTTTTAATAGATGGGGCAAATCAGCTTAGTGCTGGTTATATGGCTTTTTTAAGAGGGGAAATTGAGTTGGTGTTACCATGACCAGGTTTTCAAGTGAGGCTTTTCCATTTTCAAAGCTCTTTCTCACTGTACTTTATCAGCTGGGGCCAGATCTTATTAAAACCCAAACAGTAGCCAGCTCTGACTATTAGCTTAATGGTTTAATACCAGCTTCTCCATAAAGTAGAAGCAGCAGGTTATTTAAAACATGTAGGTCAGATAGGCGCAGTGTTTTCCAGTAAGATTATGTAAAGACAGTGTTATTAAAACTCTCAGATACAGGTCCTAAGGTCCTACTGCAAAATATACTCTAAACAGATTTTTAGTTTTTACTTCCAAATGTGTTATTAACACCACGATGTTTCTGCTGACTTTCTTGCAATGGCATTCTTAATCTTAATATTCCATTACAAGTCATTTAGACTCGTTTAAAATGTGTTTTCCCGTGAGAAGTCCCATACTCTTTTCTTCTGTAAGAGGGCTGCAGTATAAAACAAAATGGAAAATGAATGCTCAGTAGCCAGGCCATCCATAGTTTTTTCTTATTGAAGCTACTAGCTGCAGAACATAAGTTATTTAAATGACCTGCATTTTTAATTCACTGTTTCTTCAAGGGTATTACTTAGAATTTAAGGTGCTGGGTTATTTTTTGTTGTCCTAAGGACAGTTTACTACGTAATATACCTCCTGCATTATGGAACAACTAGACTTTGTTATAACTACAAGTAGATGTTTGTGTACACTTACAGCTATTTACTGTAAAACTCCAAAAGAATCCTTAAATATTCAGAGCTGTCTGTTTTGCAAGATGGTAGAATCCTTAGGTGCCTTCTGTAGGAAGTAAGGAAAAGGCAGTATTTACACACAGACAGGGGACTGGTGCTCGTCTGGAGGAACCTCAGCGCTGCAGAAATAGGTACCGTTAACAATCTGTTGTAAACTCTGGTGTTCAGAGGGCAAGAATAAAAGTACCACCCAGCCCTGAAACTCAGGTCTTCCCACAGATCTGTCTCATGCTTAGTTGCTGTTAATTGGTTTGGTAATTGGTGTGACAGCTTTTTTGGGAGCAGCAAGGCACCGCTTTCTGGAAACAGCCTCATATGCTCTTGCCATTTTAACTGGCTGGCTTTAGCATTACCAGTTCACAAAGCAAAGGGTTGGGAAAATTGATTTTGGTGTGACTGGGAGGATGAAGTTGGGCAATGAGGTGAATTTTGTCAATCCAAGCAAATGACAGTTGTTACAATCTGCATAGGCAGGTTCAAAATACATAGCTCACTTAAAAAATAATTAAGATTCACAGAAATAGGTTTTTTTGTGAGCGCACATTGATGGAAAACTGCAGCACCCTTAGAGGAAGGAAACAGATGGCAGGAAGAGCTTCCAGATACTTGACAGGCTGCCACAGACTTAAATGTAGACAGTGATAAATGGGCACGGGATTGGGTTTTGCTGTAGCTATTGTGGTTTAGTCTTGATAAAATGTCTGATGTGCTGTACGTTAACGGTACCAAAGGCTTCCGTGCTCTCTGCTTTGGTGATCCTTATGTAGCTGCTGGGGCAACTGGGGTGCTGTGAATAGGAACGAAGATCACTTCTATGGAAAATGAAGTTTCTACATCTGATTAATAGCAGGACTTGCTGTTACTTAACATTAAGTAATAAGTGAAACTGAATTTAATTCCTGTGTCTAGGTTATAGAAGACTCTGTGGCAAAAATGGCCCATGTGAGGCTGATAATTTTTTTTTTTTTTAATTATTTTTTAATTTGTATGCATGAATGAATCATCCCTCCACTTTCATCAAGTGCAAAGGTACGGATGCTGGGATTTCCTATCTTGGGTGTTTCACCAGGGAGGGACAGGAGTAGCAGTTGGTATTTTATGCCTCTCCCAGACTGCTGGGAGCACTAGAGAGCAGCCTGCTGCGCAGTCCCTGCCCTTCTGGAAAACTCAGTGCCAAATTTCACTATTGACTGCAATAGATAATGGAAAAATGTATAGTGAGGAAATCCTACAGCTTCTGATGTGTAGCTACCAAGCTAGACTTCTCTGAGGCTGTTTGCACCTGAGCAGCTAAAGCACCTCTTCCTTTTAGGTCTGGGTAGGGCACAGCTGCCTTTTCTGCCCAGGATCATCTGCTGTTGCGCAAGAAGGTGGCTCTGTCACAGTGTAGAGGCTCAAACCTTCAAGCCTCGGCATGAGGGTACAACTCCCCAGGGTTATTTAGGCATGTGATTTCCCATTGCTTAAAGCCTCTAATACTTAGTAAAAGTCCTAGGAGTTTTCAAAGTGTTTTTATAGGGCAGTTTAGCCTTTTTACCCTGGGTGCTGTTTTCCCCTCCACTGTATGGTCTTGTGGCCACACAGACCTTCTGTATGAGTTTGCTTTCAACTGAGGTAAAATGTAATGTTACTCAAAATCAGCTTGAAGGAGCTGCTTTATTTCCAGGCGAGGTGGAGTGTGGGCAGGGAGCTGTGCAAGCTGTGTACGTGACCGTGGACAGCTAAGTAAGCAGGTACTTACTGTGAGCAAGCAGTTGAAGGAATGCAGACTGGGACAAACAACTTTAGGCTAATCTGTAGAACAGGAAAGGCAATTAAGTTGAAAAGTATGTGCCTGGGCTCAGGAGCCTGTGTGTTCTTAGGGTTCTGGTTTTCGCTGCTATCTGGATAGCTTCTGAATAATGGTGCAGTGCTGCCTGAAGTGATGGGTTTCACATTGACCACTTAACTGTGCCACCAAAACTTCTCAACTCATAGCATTCAGGCTGAGTAAAAGCCAGAGTATGTGTAGATGGGACTGTCTGCCTCAAATTCTGGAAGCTAATTCTAGAAAATACGGCCAGAAGGGACTTAAAGAAGCCAGAGTCAATTGCATACTGACTGCTAAAATGAAACCAACTGGATGAGATGCTGTTAGTCCCATGCAGAGTACCCAGGCCCTACTCAACATGGGCAGCGGAGAAGAACAGCCCACAGGGAATGTCTTTGAGAGAACCTAGTCCTGGACCACTTACAGCTTTAAGCACCACAGATAGTTAAGTGTGAATACGATGGCCTCTTCTGAGCAGAGACAAAAAGCCCTAAGAAATTGCTCCTCTTTTGCAAAGTCTGAAGTAAAGGAGAAAGTGCAGTGGCCGTGTCCTCATTTGACTTGCTGATGTAATGTCAGACTGGACTGTAGGAAGAATCTGATGGAGCAGCCTTGATGATACCAATGATCTGCCAGAGAGAGAGTTGCTATTTAGCATCTGATTGAAAAGGTCATGCGATAAGATTTGATTATTTGTAATCTGCCTTACTGCTTCTTTTGCAGTGGCCAAATTTAATGTTAGTCTGAAGTGATTGCATCCTGCAGCAAAATAACTTCACAAAATTTGGTGCTATATTCATCATGCTCTTAAAGCAGCTTTTACAGATGATGTGTAGCTTTTATATTTTGGTTTGGAACTGTAATGTCAGTGCCTCAAGACTGAGTTGCTTTTGTTATGCGTATTTTAATTTGAATGGCTCACATTAGGTAACTCAAAGTGCTCCATGCAGAAGAGGGCTCAGTTCTGTCTCTGCAGTGTCTGCATAGGCAAGTGGAGCCATTTTTGTGGCTCCAGTGGCAGCAGTCCACATGGAGTTGAGGATTACAGGCTGCCTTTTGTTCGGAAAAAGTACGAACAAGGATGCCTAGATTGCTTTTTTATTAATTTCTTGAAAATTGGATTGCTCTTTTATTAATGTCTTGATAGTCTTGAGTTTTGCTTCAGCATCCATCCAAACAATAGGAAAAAAAAGTAACCAGCTAGTGTGAAATAGGGTCTGAGAGTATCACATACTATTTTTTTTTCCCCGGTCTTTTCCTAGCCTGGAAGAGTATGAAGAAGTAGGAGTGTCATTAGATTTTTCCTTCATGGGCAATAAAGATTGCAGATAACATATTTAGTCACACCAGGATTATGGTTAATCCTATAGGTCACATCAAAGCAAAACTCTATCATTGCAAGTTGCACACGCGAGTTTTTTCCTCCAAGCCTTGTCCACTCATGGAGTCTGTAACCTGCCAGTGTAGTATTTACTAGGAAGAGCTACCCCTGGGAGCTGCCAGTCTGCCCTGTGTGGAAACAATTAAAACACCACCAGAAGAGGTCTGGCAAGAGTCTGCCTGGTGAGTCACTGGGCAGAGGGAGCACACAGCTTCACTATCTACCTGGGGGTACAGACACTTTTTTTTTTTTTTCCACTTTTTCAGAAGTGAAACTGCTCCTTTGTGATCCAGGCACAAAACTGTTGTCACTTATGCCAAAATGGAATTCCTGCCTGGTTTTGTTTTGTCTCCTTCGATGTTTGTATTGGCTTGGCATTTTCATATTTTGTATCCAGTGCCAGTATTTGTTTCTGGGAAGAAAGTTCTGCTTAAACTTTAATTTCTCTAATTTGTTTGTTTAAACTTGTTGGCAACTTGAAAATGCTGCAGTCTGCTCCATATGCTGGTATCAGTGCTGCTATTAGTGTGACTGACTTCCAAAGTAAAAAGCAGCAATCGGGCAGGGAATGTTTTTTATGAAATAGTTGAGAGTATTTTCAGTTATAATAATATTTGGGAATATTTTGTGGCCAATTTTAAATAAATGTTAGGGTTATTGAGTCAAGACTGTACTGCGCTGAACCCAGGAAAGCCTTTTTTTCTACCATGTACTTACAGTGTATAACTATGACAACAGTATCAATATGATGGGCAACAACCAAAAATTACCAACTGAGTACAGCAAAAGCTGTGAGGACAGACAGATGTGTGTTGTAGGTGCAGGATAAACAGTTAGTTTAGCAGAGAAAAATCATGATTGTGTGTGTTGAGAGCTTTCCAGATGAGCAATGGCATCTAGACATGTCGGCCAACCTGAGACCAGAGCTGACACTTCAATAGCACAGTGTGGTCTGTGAAGGTCAAAATAGCATCAGCCTGATGGAAGCACTGGAGAATTCCAAAAGCAGAATGAAAGGAATGATTCTAAATGCATTGGTAAAGCTGGATCAGGGGAAGGAAAGCTAAGTCTGAACAAAGCAACAGGACACACATATCAAAACCAGAGATATTAGCATTACTGAAACCCAAACTTAGTTACGAGCATCAGTACTGGGGTGGATGGGGGAAAAGCACATCCTTGGTGCTTTTCAGAAGGTGTCCACAAGCACAGCCTGGATGTAACAATCTGGAGAAAGGGTTAAGCAGAAAGCAACCCCCCATAGCTGGATCTGTCAGTCAGGTGGCCATGTCTCCAGTGATCAGGAAATGGGGCTAAAGTCTGCCTTTTTTTGGCAGTGTTTCACTTAAAGTAATGCCTGAACTTCATCAAAAAATGGAAGCGATCCAAGACGTTTTAAGATGAGGAATAAGACTGAAAAGGAGAGCTAATCTGAGTCATTCACGTCAAGGTGTTTATTTTATATTTGTTTGAGAATATCAAAAACACAGATTATTTTTTGAGGATGCTGCACTCCTGCTGATCACAACAAAATCATTTCAGTTGGTGTTTGGTCCCCTAAGAGGAAACTGAGCAGAGTGTAGAGAGCAAAAAGCCAGGGGATTGAGCCTTGTATAACCCCTGTAAAAAGCTGGAGCAGGAAAGATGAGGAGGCAAATGAGAGATGACTAAACCACAAGAAACAAAGGCGAGGACAATTAGAGGAACGTGGCTGCTTGTGCTGAAGGCAGCTAGCAGGCCAGGGAAGAAGGGACACCCCTTGGCCCCGGCTGAAAGAAGGACGCCCCCCAGTTTG
>JANHGN010007369.1:115244-130280 GCA_024605025.1 Megaceryle maxima | reverse complement strand
TATAATCTTTTTTTTTTTTTTTTTTTTTGTCAACATTGTTTCCTTCCTATCTCCCTTGTCTATCATATTTGTAGTGGTAAATATATTAAGGAGAAAAATTTATTGAAGGCAATCTTTTTTTATTTACTGAAGTTGCTGGAAAGCTGGTATAAGGCTGAAAACTACTGTAGGATACTACAGCACCTAGGTGCTCTTTTGTTTTCTTTGGATATCCTTTGATAGTTTGTTCAGTACTGTATAAAAGGTTGGCAGTTCTGGAGGCTGTGATATTAATAATCTGTATAATCAGGGAAAACAATCTTAGAGTTCCTTGGATGGTAAAATGCATCATCTGGTAGATCCCTGTTCTCAGTTTTGTGCTACCAAGATTTATGTGTTTTGTGGTGGAAGATACTCTTACTTTAGAATTAGTTGTCACTGTTTTAACAAGTGTTTTCCTCTAGATCTAATAATGAGATAATTCATTCAGATAAGTTACATGTCCATCAGAATATGTTGGTAAACCGATGCACAGTTTGGGGAATAAAAGCATGAAAGCTTCCTTGATGTTTGTTCTCAGGATTCAGACTTGCAGCTAACCAGGTTATTAAGTATCACTGAATACATACCAAGCCTAATACAGACTCCACGTACAGGCCACACCTTTAAAAGGGCTATAAGAATTCAGTAGATCAGAGAAGAACTACAAAGCTCATAGAAATTATGCAAAATATTATAAAAACCTAAACTCGTAACTATAGCAAGATTCTTAAAAAGTGCAACTTATTTAATCTACCCAGTTGATGATTGAATGACTAAATCATAGTCTTTTTCTACATTCATGGAAAGAAGATTTCTGATACATGCTGGGTTTTTAGGTGTACAAAGTAACACATTAGAGGAACTAGACAAACTCAAGCAGAAAAAATACTACTTTGGAATCTCAACAATAATTTCTGAAGTAATTAAGGAGTGATTTAAGGGATGACCCTTTCTGTCATTAAGGGATTTTCTGTTAAGGGATTCTTGTAATCTAATTTAAATGTCTAGAAGTGAGCAACTGATATTTGAGCAAATCTCCTTAGGCTTTTCTGGAAAGATAACAGACACCTTTTGAAAGCCATTCATCTTACTGAGCCTCACTGTCTCTTGTAGGATGTGATTCAAAGTGTATAACAAGGCAGACAGTGTAGTATGTGTAAAAAAGGCACAGGAATATCAACACTTTAAATGTACTAACATTCTGCTGACTTTTTTTTTTTTTTAATCCTGCGTACAAATTGGCTACGAGAAGCTTTGCGGTTCGTTCATAGTATTCAGAAAAAATATTCTGCAGAGTATGCAACATCTAATATTCTATACAATATACTCTAAATGCTCATCATTTTTGAAAGGATGTGGCTTTGGCCAAGTTCAGTAGGAGAACATCTTTGTATTTAACTGAAATTAGTTGGAATGATGCTTTATATATGAGCAGTCCTGGATGAGTGTCTGCTGTTGTACACAAGTATTCCTTCTCCATTTGTTAGATGAGGTAAACCTACACTGCATGGATTCTTTTCAAATATTTGCTACTGTATAACAATTTTGAAATAGAACTTACTTTGGGTACTCTTCCCCAAGTCAGAAAACTGTTTCAGTACTCTCCTCCACATCTTCCTGTATATAATGACAATCATCTCAGTTTCTCTGTCACTTTACATTTAGACTTTTAAAGGTAATGCTAGTAATTTATCCTGGCTGCATGATATGTCGGGATGTACAACAGCTGAATGACGACTTGAAAGTGGTATAAACATTTAGATGTGTATTCCTGAAAGTACTATCCATCTGAATTCTTTCCAAACCCAGACTTTTATTCTCTAATTTCCTTTTGTTGCCCTTTTGCCAGTAGGTTATAGAGCTAGCACTAGAGAAAGTAAATCTACAACGCTAACTGTGCCAGAACAGCAAAGAACAACACATCATCGTTCACGATCTGTATCTCCTCACCGTGGTGACGATCAGGGCAGGACCCGTTCACGTTTACCAAATGTGCCATTACAGAGGTAGGCATCCCAAGTTAGTGAAACACTGGGTAGTTTCAGGTTTGTATAATCTGTCATTCACATTTCTCTTGTTCAGCATTTTTTCACCTTTTTTTTTTTTCATCTGAATTTAATAGAGTAGTATTTGAACTCAGTATATGCATTTATTAGTCATTCAAGAGCACTCATGGGATGAATTGTAACTTTGTAGGACTTAATCTCTTCTTACCGATATTTTCTCTGTGATTCATCATCTATGTAGCATAACAAATACATAAGTTTAGAAATCTTTTTTCAGTCAGTAACTGAATCTTATATGAAGCCACTTAAAAATATTTGTAGAAGAATAAATAGTGACATGGGCAAATTTTATAATAACTATGAATTGAACTAATTTTCAAGTAACAGCAAGCTGAAATTACCAGTTGTATTATAAAGTGACACTTTTAATTCAAGTAAAAAATTTGTACCAGTCTTCCTTTCCTCTAACTTCTAACTTCTTTCTTCTAACTTTCCTCTTCACTTACTGTAAAAGCTTGACGTATTGCACTAGCAACATTATTGCCCACTAGCTGGAGTAGTTTACTGAAAACGTACCCTTCTTAGCTGAATTTGGTGTACAAAAGTCTGTGCTACGGTACTGTCCTTATGCATCATATCTATGTCTGGGTTTTTTTGGAGTTCCATCACAGGTCATTTAACATCAGACATCTGTGATGTTTCAAAATGATGGTATAGTCTGGAAAACCAGCTTCTCCTTCCAACTGAGAATCCTGATGATCTTGCTTTTTCATTTCCATCCTCCATGCCATATATTCTGTTCTTGCATGTTGAAATTTTATATGGTTATTAAGGCCCTGAATGCATCCCCCTCTATTAATCAGTTCTTACAGGTAAAGCTGTCACAACCCACCAAATCACTTGCTGTTGCATTTTGCAGTAGTGCATCCTTAACAGGTAGATGAGTATGGCTATACATAAAACAAATTGTGGCATTAACTCATTTCATCTGCAGTAGAGAGTATGAGGGCTCAGCATTCTTTTTTTTTTTTTTTCTGAAATAGTTATATTTGCTTGTTGTATCTTTCTATCTACAAGCATGAGAAATTAAATATTTCATAGTCATTTCTACCCATCCTTTCATGTTAAAATTTGAAAACTAAGGCTTCTTGTTCCAATGGCAGTTACTAAGCTAAGGGAAGAATCTGCACTTCAGGTAGCAGTTTCTTTTCTTACTCTTTTGCATCTGAAGAGAGCTTTAAATTACTGCCATGAAGGCCAGAGCTTACCTGCATTTATACAAAATCATACCACTTAGTTTGAGATCGATAAAATCTGCTGCAAATTCCCATATCCTGTCCCAGAATTTCTTAAGAATACTTGGAGATAGCTGCAGAAAGCTGACATCCCCAAATCAGATATTTAGAAATATCACTATGAATCTACAAATGCATAAAACGTAACTTCATGTGAGGTATTATCAGTTCTTGTGTTATCTCATTTCTTCTTTAAGTACAGTTTGAAAATGCCATTACTGAATCCTTCAGTGTGCACAGAAACAGGCATATATTTCTAAACATGGTGGAAGTGTCCACTTTCTATACTAAGAGATGGGTTTTTTTAATCTTAGGATCCAATATTTTTTAAGAGGTCATATAATAACAATTTAATGATTAAAAACTGCCCCCAGACAATTTGTACTGTAGTCCATTAAGCTGTGTTATTGACAAGAAAAAGTTTATCATATATATTTCTTCCTTTCAGGAGTTTAGATGAAATTCATCAAATGAGAAGATCACGTTCTCCAACTAGACACCATGATGCCTCCAGAACTCCAGTTGATTACAGATCCAGAGATGTGGATAGTCAGTATTTGTCTGATCAAGAAAGGTACATCATCAGCCTGAACTTGGAAAAAAGTTTAGAAAAGACTTTGTTTGTTTGCCTAATTTTCAAGTGTTCAATGAAAACGTGGTTGACAGTAATGGAGAAGGGAGAGAAATCAATCTAACTGACAAATCTAGCGTAATAGTTCAGTTTTTACCTCTTTTTTGGTAAAACTTTTCACTGAGTTGACAATAATAGTAGGTTATCTAGTCCAGGGGTTCTTGGGTGTTTGTCCTGGAGTATGCAGCTGTTTGTTTCATGAATGAAACCCAGAGATTTTTGCTAGAAAGCCATAAATCTACATATATGCTCAAGCTATTCTTGTAACTCAGAATTTATCTGTTTTGGTAGCCAGCAAAATACCAGGCATGTGTTCCTACTAGTTATGAGTTGCATATGCTACGATATACATTCCTGTGCTTAATAGGTTTTGGCCATCTATATATGCAGTCTCACAGCATCTTCCATAACATTCTGGTGAACTTGGTACAGTATACAAACACAGCAAGGATAGTTGCTGTGCTTTCAATTAGCAAAACTCTCCAATCTTAGGTGCATGGCATGTATACATTCCTCCCTGGAATATATGCAGTAGCTACATTCCTCAGAGTATATTTGGTCTCTCCTAGTAGGCACTGTTTTTAGGTATCTAGGAATATCTTTTACTGCAATGGAAGGAAACAAGAATTTCTCTTTAGTTTATAGCTGAAAAAAGTTTAAAAGGGTATTTCAGTTCAGTATTTGGGAAACAATGATAGCTTCTGATAATCTGACTATATCTGACTGTTTGTTGGTTGTTTGTTTACTTTTTAAAAAAATGATATAGCTAAATTATAATGGGGAATTTTTAACATTTATATAAGATCAATTGTCCTAGGAATGTCTTTGGATTTTTTTTTTCTTTTTGCAGTAAGTTACTGGTTTTTGTGAGTAAGGATGACAAAACCTTTCCAAATGATCGAGTAAATTCAATACAGAACATACATTTCAGAGATGTGAAAATGTATAAAGAATAAACCGTAAAAATCTCTGGAACTCTTTGTCTAGTTTTGAAAGAACATAGAAATTGAATAACACACGGCTTTTGCAGTTAAACTAGTTCAGTTTTGTATATGATCTTGCCAGCTTTTCTTTTTTAAAGTGATAACATTCATATGGGAATTAGTGGGTTATTTGGAATATTTTAAAATCTTTATAGGCAAGCAGTATGTACATAATTGTCTCAGACGGCTTCTACTGAATGTAGTAGTCAGATTTATAGTTTATATAATTCAAATATTTTCCACTTGTTAAAAATGTTTCATAGTATTATTCATTGTAAATAGTAATATACTAAAAAGATTCCTGAAGATGTTTGTTGAATAGATTTCTTATTCAGCAGATCTGAACAGAAAAAGACATTAAAAAGTAGCTTTTCTCAGTAGTAGTTAATATAGAGAATTAACTGTCTAGAAAATTTTCTTCTAGTAAGGCCTCAAACCATTATATAAATGATAATATATGCATGGATTTTGCTTGGAGAGCAAGGCTTGTATTGAGGCTTTCTTGGTGATGAGCCATGAGACCAGAGCCACAGCAGCAATGGGCTACTGCATTTGCTCAGAGGAGTAAGTCTTTGGTCCTTTTCAGTGTTCAGAAAATGCTTTTCAGAAGTTTGAAGATCAGACAGGAAGGATGAATGTGTCTTATCTGAAGGATTTATAGATGGGTCCATGTAATTACTCTTCCTGAGTAATAATCTTGTCTGTAGTGATCTACTTTCTCCCATTTTCCTTTTCATCTTTCCTCCAGTTTTCCTCAGTTTTAAGGACTGTTTTAACTTCCAGGTTTCACTGTCTTTCAATGCATAAAAGCAGCATCATAGGGAAGATCAGAAAGAGCTTTTGTTGAGGAAGATGCTGTATCCCATCCAAGGATTTAAAAGAAAATCTTTATTTGGTATTATGTATTAGTATCAAAAATAGTCTAACAGAACCCTTAGTCTAAACAAGAACATTTATGTAGATAGCTGACAATCTTGGTTTGAAAGATGAGTAATTACCCAATAGTTAAATGACAGAAATTACAGTTGCTGATTACTTTTGATCATTTTCTCAATGATCTGCTATGCATTCCAAACTGATATTGAATATTCTGAATTGTCTTTGAAAATTGTTACTATATTATCTTACAAAATCATCTGGTGTCACAGTTTTCCAGTGGAACTGATTTGTCCACTTCACCTTTTAAAAATGTATTTATACACATATATACACACATATGTGTGTATGCATTATCAGTAATTTACTGTGGTGGATTCTTTTGCTTTACTTATTTAATCTCAAGATATAATGGTGGATTTGCAATTTTATATCCCTTTTCTGGATGAATTTTATATTGCTGTTTGCCATGAGCCAATTATAATGGATATTCATTGGTTTAGCAAAGGTAGAGTAAATATTAATGATTTAACAGGGACTTGCCATCTACTCCTAAGAAAGTGGTAACTTTTTTCCTAAAATGCATGTTTATTTGTAGTTTGGAGACCTTCATTTAAATTCTGTCAGTCCTCTGAGCTTAAAAATGGAAATATTGCTTAAAAATCCACACACTTCAGTTCAACTTTAATACATTTTGTTGCATCAAAATCAGGCTAGTGGTTCCATATGCAGAGTTAGATCTCACACATGACTCATAAGCCATTATTTCAAGCTGCCCAGTTTAGATTTTTAGATAAATATTACTTATATTACATCAATTAAATGGGTCATTTTATAATGGCAAAAACAACAAAGCACATTGAACAATTGCTGCTTTATCTATTTTGTAATCTCTTCTTTCTTTGTCACCATAGTGCCTCATATGATTCCTGCTTCCTTTAAAATAGCATGTTTCCATGAAGTTTAGCTTTAAATTAATATTTATGATAATTAGGAGCTTTGGGGGCTTGATCTTTCTGATTATGCTGAAGTGCGTAAAACTATAAGATTAATTCAAGGGATATTTCATATCATAGTCATGTTTACCATAGGCATAAATATGTATTAGTTTTACCATCTTACTGGCTGTAGTGTGTGTTTGGTTACAGTAAATGAAAAATAGAATAGACATCTGATTTTGTTAACTGGAAACAGTAAGAAACAAAGAAGTCTGATGGCTCTTGAGCATTTTCTTTGTTTCTTTATGCACTGCAAAATGCTGTCAATAGCTATGAGTCAGAATTGATATTTGGCCAAACATAGTATTTCCAGTGAAGATATACTTTTGTTTTTCCCAAAGGGTGACTGGTTACTCTCCCCATAAAACAGATCTGCAGTAGATTAGTAGCAAACCCTTCCTGCCTCTTCATGTATATTTTTGTGGCTTAGGAAGAAAAAGAAAACAACATAAACAACAAACATCATTCTTCTTTTTTTCTGAAGTATTTCTTTGTGAAATAGTTCATGAGAAAAGAGGTTATTATTATAGAAACGCAGCTGTTTTAGGGATTCCTTTTGTCATGAAGAGCTTGGAAAGTATAGTTTTGAATTTTAAGAGAAGTAATCCCACAAATTTAGTTGCCATACTAAAAGGAATTTGCTGAAAATGCAGTTATTGCAGGATTTTTTTTTGTTCATGTACTTTGAGAAGTGCAGTCTGGGTTTGAATATTATCAGACTGTTTATCTGGATGGAAGCTTCTTGTTTCTTTTTATGTTTTCATTTGCATATCATTGGCATAACCCATGTCATCTAATGCTTCATAATGATACCTGTTTCACTCACCACCCATCCTGTCTGTGCAGTGAGCTTCTTATGCTGCCCAGAGCAAAACGAGGAAGAAGTGCAGAGTGCCTACATACCATCAGGTAAATACAGGAATTTGGTAATCATGAACACATCTGGTTAGTTGTCTATACTCTGTGTGCCCAACTTTTTTCCATAGCAATATTTAGTCCCAGGAAGTAAAGAGCTTCCTAGTACATTGTCATCCAGGTGTCAGTTGTTCTTTTTTGTTCATTTTAATTCAGACTGAGATGTGTCTAAGTGTTTGTGAACTTCAATAGTATGGATTAAAGCGGTTGAAGAAATTCTGTTTTTGCAACTGTATTTTGTGCTAGATTTTCTGTCTAGTCACCGAAGTCCTAATCTCCCAGTGCATGACAGTGATGTTATAATTTCAAACATTGCTTTTTAATTGTTTTTATGTTTTCTTCTGTTTGCATTTTTATGTTTATATTACAGCCACACACAAGCCAATAATCTTTGTGACGTGACACATAATCTCATGCTGATTTGGTCACTTTCAGAGGAAAGAATAGTGATTTGTGAGGGCTCACTGGGAAACCCAGCTTTGAGGAGTCTTGTATTACTTGGTTTTGTGTCTATAAATTGTGATATAAGTTAGATCCAGGCATAAAGTCTCTAGATTGAGCTCATCTTCAGTCTTCATCAGTCTCTCATTCCAAACCTCAGAGCTCTCTGTCTCAACTATTCCCAGTGTTGTGAAATGAAATAGGACTGAAATATCTCTATCTAACAAATCTAATTCTTCCCCCCCCCCCTTTTTTTTTCCACCACATCTGTGAACCTTATTAAAAATATATCAGATTGAGTAGAAAATCTTCCATTTAGAATGAGTAAAAATAGAGGCTGAAGTACTTCAACTATTTAACTAAGTATTTAACCATTTTTCTGTTTAGGATCTGGGTGTTGCTAAGAGTTTTACATCAGTGCTATATGTTTAAAACTCTCAAACTTCTAAAACTATGTTGTCTAATATACTTTTTCATATACTTGGTGTAGGAATATACCCTACAGAGTAGTAGATTTCTTTAATATGCTGGTTTGCTTCAATTCTCTTCATTGAATTTGAAACAGCATCAAAAATACTA
Source organism: Megaceryle maxima (assembly GCA_024605025.1). NCBI lineage: Eukaryota > Metazoa > Chordata > Aves > Coraciiformes > Cerylidae > Megaceryle > Megaceryle maxima. The sequence continues at coordinate 121,535 of JANHGN010007369.1, read as the reverse complement.
TGATGGGGTTCTAATGCACAGCAATATAAAGGTAAAATAAAAAATATGAAAACTCACCAAAAAAATCTGTGTCTCAATGAAGCTGTTAAATTTAAATTTAAGTTTTTATTATCAGTAGTGTTTCATTCTCATACTTCAGAAAAAAAAAAATGTTTTTTCCTCATCATTTTTGATTTTAAAGGTTAATTTCACTCCCTGTCATTTTAAATCCATTTATTGTCATAAAATATAATTTTTTCCTGCCTCCTTCCTATGGTTGTTCTCTTTCTGCAGCACCTTCTATAGCTTCACCCCACTCTTTGCCACCAACTCTGTGATTTTTTTCTTTCCCTCATAAATATTATCATTTTCATTTTTTCAATTATGATGCTTAAATTCTCACCTAATTCACAAAGTAAATATTATATTGTGAAATTTTGATGCACTTTGCAGAGGCACTATAGATTTCCAATAGTTTTACAAATCTACTAACCAGACTGGCCAGATTACCAGTTAAAAATTGTTCATGGTCAGCAGTAGAGTTAGTTAAGAGATACACTGAATTCAAAGAGTACAGCCTTTGCCTTTTGCCTTATTGTCATTATTTCTGTTATGTTTGGGTTTGGTTTTTTTATGATCAAGAAGAGTAACAAATTCACTCCTTTAAAGTAACCATAATGTTATCCTGTAAAGCAGAATGGTACTTTTAATATATATTGAAGGTGAGTATAAGGGCAGTAGAAGACAATAGATTGGTTTTTAAATTTAATTTATATAGCCTAATCAAGTTAAGAGGCTAATGCAGCCTAATGAAGTTAAGATACATGGTCAATTTAATATACCAGTTTAGAAGAATACTAGTCCTAGCTGTCCATCTTGTCCATCTGTATGCAATTACTGACTAATAGCAGAGTTGGTTGAAGGACATGTACACCTATGCCACAGACCATGGGTTGTCACATTCCATGTCTTTGATTGGTAATATCTGCTCGTATGCCAGGATTAACCTGATGGACAACCATTCTTTTATTCCCACTTGGCAACATGAGTGGCCTCTGGTAGAAATGTCAGCAGTGATGACTGCCAAACCTGTACAAGAAAGGTCAAAGCTCCTCTGTTAAATCCCTCAAGGTTTTACAAACACTAGGGTTTATAGATGGAGATGTTTCATCTCTTTGTGACACAGCTGGGTTTGTAATATTGATCTGCTGTGCCTAGGTCCAAGCCTTAACAGGAGTCAAAATGTCCTCTAAGGACAGACTGTTCTTGAAGATGCAGAATCCTCAAGGCTGGTGGTCCTTCTGCTAATAGCACTGCAGCTGTGTCCTTGTAGGATATGTGGAAAACTGTTAGAACGTAACCATTAAATGGAAGCCACTGTCTGACTTTAAATTTCTCCCTTGTTCACTGGGGAGAGATGGATAATAAAGCAAATATTTCCTGTTCTAAAATCTCATGTACTGTAAATGATGATATTAGTCAGTTTTCTTGTAACATCTGAGCATACTGCTGTGCTGGATGATGTAGTAGATCTCCTAGTTTTTTTATGTAGCTTATTATTAATACCATTTAATTACTGTTAGGTTTTTTTTAAAATTGATCCATCACTTCCAAAAGCCTTACACATTCAAAAATGCCAGATACTAACACAACTATAATGAACTCTGTGATACTATTTATCATTGTTCTAGCAAGCTTGTCATACTTAGCTGTTAAAGAGGTTAAACTCTGTAGGTCTAAGTAAGACATCACTAAGGCCAGTTTAATATCAACCTAATCCTTCACAACAGCTTGTATTTTTAAATTAAAACTCTCAATTAATGGAATTTAGATTACTTTCATTAGAAGGGAAAAATCTGAGCTGTATTAGTATTGGCATGAGTTTATGGATTGTATTAACAAAAGTGTAAATACAAAAATTTGTCCCCCAGATAACTGTCACCGTAGCTAAGAAAAACATATATTGAGAAATCTGCTCATACAGCTATTAAATGTAGTAGAACATTATGCATTTATTTTACATTCTGGTCAGTCTTGGCTTGCCTTTACCTGTCTTTTTATTTCTGGCATGTTTTTTGTTCTGTTTTCTTTCTGTTCCACCACATTCAAGAAGTTCTGTTAGGCACTATAAAACATTACCACCCAAGATGCCTTTACTAGAAAATGGTACTCATTGGAACCTATACAGGTAAGAAGTGTTGAGAATGCCCTTTAAGTAGTTAGTTCCTTTTTAAGGAAAAAAAAAAAATAAAATTCTTGCCTTGTTAAATTGAAAAAAAAAAAAAAGTTAAATTTTTATAACAGAGGTAGAATTTTAAAATTACTTCATATAACAGTTTAAATTAACCCCTACATTAATGAAAAAAAAAACCCAAACCACTTTTTTATTAGGTAGAGTTGTCTTCACTGTTAAAATCATATGTTGCATGTTTTTCTCTGTTACATTCTTTTGTTTATGTATAAGATTTTGGTTACATGTCAAATTTATTTTCATTTTGTTTGAATAATTTTAATTTACAAAGCTCAACTCTTCCTGCATGTGCTAAGACCAAATCCGTGATTAGACAGGATATTTCACTCCTTCGTGATTGCCTTAATTCACAAATACCGAAATTTGGAGATGACCTACTGGTTAGGTAAGAAACTGAGGATTAATCGCCCCTCCTGTTTGGTATCTAATATGAATTTGCAGAGTCAATCAGCTTCACTGTAAAGTGTATTCACATAATATATAGTGTATCACATCCTTTTGTGTTGGCTTAAGGTTTACCGCTGTTAATAAGGATTTAAATTTATTGTGTGGTATTTCTTATTCCACTTTCTTACAAGTGGATCTTGTTTTGTCTCATTCAGTTGTAAACATTTCAACAATCTAATCAAAAAAATTTCTAGCAATCTTTTGTTTGCTTTTATTTTCTAAACAAATCTTGGCACCGTCATCCAGTCAGCTCTTTTATGTTTTCCTTAATTAAATCATTGTGATTCTGCATTTTCTGTAAAGAGAGCATTATTTTATGAGTTAATATCTAACATTGTATTCCTTTCTTTGTTTTCTTTTTCTTTCTCTTCTACCATTGGATGCAATGCACTGGCACTAGTGAACTACAGCCCTCCCTTGACAGGGCTAGGAGTGCTAGTACCAACTGCTTGAGACCAGATACTAGTTTGCATTCACCAGAACGAGAAAGGTATAAAATAAAAACTTATGAATTTCTTGTCATCTGTGCTGGTGATCTCTATCAGTTTTGTTTTTCTTCATATGAGTACTCTACATTCTTGTACATTCATGTCTGCTTTGGTATTTGTAGACTCTTTTGCTCCTGTAGTCATGTATGTCATGTAAACTGTGTGTTGGAGTTTATAACCGCTCTGGCTTCTTTCCTTGTTTTAGTTCAAGCTGATGTCATTGTTTACAAAAGTCCTCAGTATGCTGATAATAGCATTGCAGTGTTAAGTATTTTGACAATGTCCCACTTGGTTGTTCATCATCATTTGCTAAAAAGTGTTGCGTTTGTTTCTTGCCTGTTCTGTGGACTGCTGATAAGGTGGTGACATCATTTATAAATTATGATGAAACTTTAATATTTCAAACCAAAACTGTAGTTTGTATAGTGATGTACTTTCTGCACAACAGCAAAACTTCATTGCTTTCTTAATTTATTCTGCTTCATCTGCTTTTGCAATTACAAGGCAAATCACTGCATCAAGTTTTTTTTTCACTCTGTGACATTATATTAAGGCTCATATAACTCTAAAGAAGACATGTTTGCAATTTAAATGAAATATTGTTGTGTCACATACATCGCACAGACATTTTATGGATGATTTCTGAATTTTTAATATTACAAGAGCTTGATTCTAAATCTTAGATTAACCAAATACTACTGGTGTGTTTGAGAAATGGGACTGTTCCAGAAGGGAAGTTTTCATCACCACCTGTGTTTGTGGCCAAGAATTATACCATTTTAGAGTGAGATTTTTAGCTTCACTAAAGGCAATAATAGATTACCAGTGAGTCTGAATATGGTGGAATTACAATTTCATCTGTACGTATTTAATTATTTAATTAAAGCAGAGTTACTTTGTCAGTCAACCCATAGTGTGGTTGTTACAATGACTGCATTGTTTTCAACATTACAGGAGAGGATCTGTGAAGAAAGGCAATAAGAATTTACTTTTCTCTTTAAGATAAGGTTTCTCCTAAGTGTTTTGTGAAATTTCCCTTTTCCCCTTCCTGTTGCCTCTTGATTGGAACTTTGCTCTTCTCAAGTTGTGTCCTTGTTGCAGAGGAGTGACTAATGTTCTGCTGAGATATCTCAGGTGTATCTACTCTAGTTAATTCCTTTTTAAGATAATAGAAAATATATGCATAGTTAACAACAAAAAAAAGACAGAAATTAAATATAGGATATCATTCTAGTTATTTTTTTAAATATATTGTAGCATCCCATTAATAACAGTGTAGCTATATACAGCTGTTCTCATCTACAAGCAGCTATTTAATGTAATAATGCATGGAGATGAACAGTATGTTTTGTACTTCTATTTGAAAATGCCACTCATCAAATTGAATATTCAGTGAAACAGTAGCTGGAAATTGTAAACTATCTACTTAAAATATTATATTCCAAACTACACCTGTCACTGACATTAACTGGTTCTATTACATATTTATAATTCATATCCAGCAGCCTCTGTCCAGCAGGTACTGGGCAGAATCTGCAGCATTTTCCTTGACCTCCTCATGATGAAAAGTGTCTGTGTTAGAGGCCTCTATTGCTACTAAACATGTGGTTTTGCAAAACCATGTGTGGGCCTGATCCAGAAAAATTGTCTGTCACTATGACGCTTTTACTTCCTTGCTTTTAGAAGTCCTAAATAGGTGCTTTTGACTTGAGATCCTTCCTGGAGGTGTTGAAAAGCTCTTTTTTAGGAAACTGATATTCAAATTTTCCATGACGATTTTGTTGAAAATAATAAGATCTGTGTGGCTCTGACAGAGGATTTAGGACATGCTTTTTTTTCCCCTTTTCTTCCAACATAGACTGTTTTTCCAATACAACAATAGGTTTTGGAGGAAAGTGTTACGTTTAATGTATAAAACCCACTAAATTAATCTTTTTGGTTTAGGGAAAGCCAATTTTAGAAGATTTTATTCTCCACTGTTGACTGTGTCTGCTTACACTTTAATGTGAGGTTAGTGGTTAGTTGCAATGATAGAGGAATCTTTCATTTGAAGAACACAGTTAAGTTCAAGCTATGTAGAAAGCATTTTGTTTCTGTGCTGAACAAGATGAGAATAAGGGACTTAATATACAGTAAAATAGGTGCACCTTAAACAGTATGGAAGGAAGCTTTTTTGAAACCAAGTATAATGGAACACTGTAATAGACAACACAGAAAAGGTTGTCTTTTCTTGGTTACTGGAGACCATCTAAGAAGAGATTAGACAAACATCCGTCTAGAGTTGGTCCTGCTTGTAGCAAAAAGAAACTGCATTGTTTTGTGAAGTCCAGTCTATACAAGACTGCTTAAACTATTTGAGGGACCTGTGTTGAAGGTATTGTTAGTTGGTTTCATGGTGTTTCCTCTCCCCTCCCTGCCCCCCGAATGGAATTGTAGATTTGATTTTAAAAAATAAATTTTTAGTCCTCAAAATACACAGATAGACTTCTAAATGTGGCATAGTATTATTTTCTGCAACAAAATTCTGAGTATACATGCCTATGGAAAACTACTTGTTCCCCCCAGCTTTTTGCCTCATAAGGTATAAAATAGATTGTATTTCAGATCAAGAGCTAAAATACTTCAATTGAGTTTTTTTTTTTTTTACTAAATGTTATTGGCTGTGTGTAACTGAAATGGTTTTGATCCTTAAACTCTGTACATCCTTCATGTCATTTGGAATGGTTGGAGTCATTGGTTTTCAATATGCTTCTTTACCAGTAAAAGTCATTTTGCTGACCCACATATACCGGCAAAAAAAAAAAAGACTTTTAGCAGTATATATGAATTTGAGATATGGAAGTCTTGTTTGTTGCACTAAAACCAAACCAAAATAACAACAAAAAGGACAGTCCTTTTCTCCTGCTATATCCTTCATCATTTGAGTAAGGAAAGTCCATATAATTTCATTGGCAAACTAACTTTGTCCTGCCAATTTTTTTTGGCAAATGGAATGTTTTGGTACAAAACTTAATCCTTCATGTATTTCTGTTTGGCAGTATACACTAGGATACTCAAAAATTTCCAGCCCCTACTAATACATCTACACAGTTGCACCATGCCTGCCTTTTATTTTTATTTTTTTAT
>JANHGN010007369.1:23186-100194 GCA_024605025.1 Megaceryle maxima | reverse complement strand
AAAAAAAAAAGAAAAGAAAAAATATTTCTCCTTAGTTGAAATAATTAGAGAAATTAAATGTGAGGCCTTGTAAGTTAATGAAGTGTCTAGAACTGGGTATGTGCATATGGCATACACCAAATACAAGGTTCTTCAAACACATCTTCAGTATATGCAACTTAATATGTGTTTAAAATTCAGCATATAAAAATTCTCTTTATTTGGATTGCTTTACTTTTATCTTAATTTCTTTTGCAGAATACATCAGCAAGGCAGTCCTACACAGTCTCCTCCAGCAGACACATCCTTCAGCAGTCGCAGGGGAAGACAGCTGCCGCAAGTTCCAGTAAGAAGTGGCAGTATAGAGCAAGGTATCAAATAATGAGCTTACAATAGCTCAAACTCTTTGATTTCTTACCTTTCTTTACTTAAAGTCTACTTTGATAACTATGTGTTCAATGCTATAATTTTACCAATAAATCAATAGAAGAGAATGAAAGCATATTTGTAGCTTGGGAAATCTAGTAGAGTTCGACCAGTGGATTATTACACATAGTTGAATTGCCTTAATTTTCTAGTAACCTTTCATGTTTGTCTACCTTAAAAGTTCCATTAGAGTCTTGATAGTTTACAACACATATCTAGTTTGTATTCAGCTAATACAGATTTTCTGCTATTTAAAATTCAGGGGCAAAGATTTTTATATCATTTTGACAGTCCTACTCCTTTTTTTTATTTGGTGGTTTATATTAATTGTTGTGCATTGTAACATAGTTGTAATAAATATCACAAATCTGTCTTTTTTCTGGAGTTCATATTTCAATGATTAAAGAATGAAAATAATCACCATGGGAAATGTGAAAGCACAGGTCATCAACTCTTTCTTTCTTAAGAATAACCTGGTCAAGCAAAGAGTGCTTCTATTTTCTGAAAAAGACCATGTAGACCTAATGGTTGTGGAAGATGTTTTTTACTTACTAATATCAAATAAGTATGACTATTGCTGTTTCCTTTTCTAGCAACTTACTGCACAGAGAATATGAGTTCTTATGGTGAAATGAAATGGCATAATGGATAATATTTGCACATTCAGGTTTTCCTTTGTGTTTATAAAGCCTGTTTTCTCATTCACTCAAGCAACAATTGAGATTGCCATGTACTGCAAGATTTTTTTTCTATGTGGAAATTAAAAAAAATGCTTCTAATAATGAAATATTGTGGTGCTTTATAGAACTGTCGGCAGACTGCTTTCTTGAACAGATAATGTTGCTGACCATGACCTTCCTATCGTGTTACATTACCATAGGGGTTTTTTTTGTATGATGGATTACATGAACATGCAATCAGTTTACACTGCTTTTATGGCTTTGAGCTGCGATGGCATACTTCACCTTCAATTAACACATATAAAAATGTATTCTTGTTTTATACGTGTGTTTGTTCTTAATGATTAATATACTAATAAAAAATGGATTTTGTTAATTTAAAACTTAACACTCAAGTTCTATCGTTTTGTAGTGAATCTAGGACTGTCTGGATTGTGAACTAGTTACAAATTGCATTTACAGCTTCTATTTCTGTATATTAGTAAGTTGGTAGCTTTTTATAGACATAAAATAAGTAATTTCAAATTTATTTCATGTTTCTTCTGCAATTTCAGAACTTGGTGTGATACGTAACGATGAATCAGCTTTTCATTTAATTTTAAGTTGACTTGCCTTTGGATATTCATCCAGCCTCTTTCTGTGGTTCTTGATAACTGGTGTGTGGAGTATAAAATACTAATTTACATTTTGTAAAAGACATTGGAAACAAATGTAGAACATACCATGGAAATGGGTAGAGATGGGATGTATACAGAAGAGGAAAGAAAGCACAAAAGTTGAGCAGAAGGCTAAAGCTACTCTAGGTGTAGAAAGCTGTTAATAACCGTGAACACTTGCAAAGTTGTGCTGTTTCACTGAACTCTTATTTACACTTGTGGTTGATATACTTGTGTCTTATGTATAAAATGTGCAAGTAGGATGTGACCTATCCTTTACTTTGTTGTTATATATCATACCACCTGTGTCAATATGGCTGTATCACAGCATGTGGAATGGAAGGCTAAAGAGATCTCCTTCTCTACATAGTACTTTTGGTTTCTCTAAGTGACTGGCTTTTCCTTTTGAAGGGGAGTTTTTCTGGTTTTACCCATATTTAATACTTTGTTCAGGCTGAGAATATGTATGCAGAGAATTAATAAATTGAATAGGTTTTATACAATATTTTTAAATGCTTTTGTCAGTATCTTCTGAAATAAATATGATAGCATAAACTTCATACTAATGTAAAAAAACATTCAGTAAGGTGATAAGACCCTCATATTTGCTCTGATTTACAGTATCAAATGTTAATATAATTTTCATCTCTTTAATCCCTGTCATATGAATATCAGACTAGAAATGACCCTAATGTAGGATTGAATCCAAAACATAGTGAAATCTGTAAAAGATTTCCATTAACAGTACTTGGAAATGAATTGTATCCTTAATGTTTTAAATTCACAGTCACTGGATATAGATGATGTCAAAATCTAATGCAATATATAGTAGCATTATAGGGAACATTTCAAAATGTATTTTCTTCACTGATAAATAAAACTACTTTTGGTGGTCACTATCAACATCCTGTGTCTCAAGGAAATCCTGTATGATAGACCATAAGGTATGATTTTTACAGTAAAGTACTTCTCTACATTCTATACAAATTCTTTTGTGTTAGGAGGGTTGAATACACACCTAAATATATATATCTATGAATCTATGTGTGTTTTATAAATCACAGTGTTTGCTGTAAAAAGATTGAGTGTCTGTATATCAAGAGTGCTTTTTTTAATTAGCTCTTTGCGTATTCAGGTGGCATAGAAGAATCCAGTAAAGTAATTTTATAGCTCTTTAAAGCTCTCATCATGGAACAAATGAGAGCTAATGAAGGTTCAGTAGACTTGTAGTGATTTTCATCTTGAGAAATGGTGTCATATTATAACTCTTAATCTTTAGTCATTAGCTCTCAATTGTAAATGAATATATGCATGCTAATAAGGCTTATTCTGACATTGAATCATGAACATTCTATTTTGTCATTGTCAAGTGTAGAACTTAAAGATAAATGGTTGTTTCTTTGTTTCTACCAGATGGCATTTTCTTTGTTACTGCTCTGGTTGGCAGTTGAGAATCAGACAAAGGAGGTAGTTTTAAAAGGTCCTTATTAGTAAGCACATTACATTTAAAAAAAAAAAAAAAAAAAAAAAAATTCTCATGGAAATAATTCTTACAGAGAAGACCAAAGTAGAGATCCCTACTGCATTACTGAAATTACTGGTATTACTGATCAGAAGGAGAGGAAAAAAAAAATATCTTAAATGTAGAGGAAAAAGTCCAATTTAAGGACTAAAACATCAAACCAGAATAATTGTGCCCACTATATAAAAAAAGCCACAATGAAGTCTTCTTGGTGATTATGTTCTGAAGAGGATAGCAGCGTTACCTAGTTTTGAAGTGGGGAAGTTTGAAGTGGTTGTAGTTAAGGTTTTAGGCTTCAGTAATTTTTAGGGAATGTGTTTTTAATTTAATCCCAGTGATACTCAAGAAGGACATGGCTGTATTTCTTTCCTTTGTAACGCATCAGCAGTATTTAGGCGTGCAGGACACACTGGGATGTTATTGGATCCAAAACTCTTGAGATGCTTGAATACTGAAAGTTAGTCTGGTACAGGTGTCTTTGTGTGTGTTTTCAAAAAGTTGAGATTTAGTAGTAATTACCCTAACTTATGCTACTTAGGAAGTGTTTTTTTCTTATTATTTCTTGAATCAATAATTTTATAAAAGTACCTGATAATATGAAGATGTTTTGACTCGGTGATTAAGCAGTGAAATTATAAGCACAATGTTGTGTTCTCAATATGTCATCCTGTGCCTAGCTGTAAGAGATTTGCATCAGTGTTGGTTTTATTTGCATCGTGTTTGAGTGGAACTGTGCAAATTATTAAAAGGTGCGGGAATTCTGCGTCGACTTTTGATTTTCTGCTGTTTCTATAACAACTTTATTATGTAGTTGCATGGTTTTTAAATGATAACTTTCTATAAGGCATATTTCTGTGAACTTCACCCAGTCTGTCATTGCAACTATGAAACGTCACAGCAGTTCTTTCTTGAAAAGGATTTGAGGGTGGGTCTCTACACTTCTGTATAATGGTTGATCATTGTATTGATCAAGGAATGAATACAACCGGAAGATCCATAGCATTTTTCTACACTCCTTTTTAGCTGCAGTAGATAATATTAGGGAAATGTAGAAGTAAATAAGGAAGAAAGATACTCTGTAGTACTCAAATTAGTATAGAAATGATCTTGAAGAGCTAATTAATGCAAAACAGATCTTTCTCCCACTATCTGCTTCTGTTTGGCTCCTTTCAGCATGATTTCTTTTTCATAACTTTGACAATGTGGTTTTGTGTTTCAGAATCCTTGTAGTGACAGTAAGGTTTGTGATAATCAGCAGTCTATTTACATGTAAAGAGTGTCTCTAAACATAACTGAGCTAGTGTGGATGTGCATGCTTCCAGAGGCATCTGTTTAAGGCAATAGGCCTTATGCAGTGAGCCTTAGAAAAAGCAAAAGTGTGACCAGCACTAAGTATCATTGTATTTTAGCTCATGGTTAGAGTAAGCTGCATAAGCTTTGTCCATAGCTTGTGTGCAGTGTGAAGTGTGTGCGTGTGTGTGCTGCTGTTTCAGGAGGGAAAGCTGCATTCAAAGGCTCTACTGGCACTGTACGGGGATTACTTGTATAAAAATCGTGTGTATAATATATGTACAAGTCTGTAATGGTAGTCAAATCATAGAAGAAAGAAGTGTTTTGATGTCTGATGTTTCCTTTCAACAAATAAGAATCAGAATTTTATACAGAAAATCAGTGTGTTGTCAAATAATGCATTTGAGTTGCTAATAGCTTTTTATATTTAACCAACTTAAGATCCTAAAAAAAAAAAATAATAATTTCTAGTGCAAACCATTCTGTGTGTACGTACTTGATCACTGAAATGTCATTTCAATAGTGAGAGTATGGCTTGAGTAATGGTAAAAGATCAAACCCTTTCAGTTAAAACCTTTTCTCAGATCCACCAGTATAAAACTTGAGTGGCAGAAGAAAAAAAAGAGGTCATTTCAATTTTAGATTCTAGTCTTTTAGTGTTGTTTGTTTTGTCTTCATATTTCTGGTTTTATTTTGAAATTACTAGGTGACATTGCGTATTTTGAGGCAGCTTGTGGAATCTTGACTCATGCTGGAGAGTACTTTTACTCAGCTTTGATTCCTGCATATGAGTTCAAGCTTCATAATCTTTTATGTTTCCTCAAAGGCCAATTTTTGATAGTCCAGTTGTTATTGAGTATTAAAGATTTCAGTTAATAGAAAATAAATTTGTAACAGTCATTACTGAAGAAAAGGCTTCAGAATCTAAACCGTGACACAGGGCTGTGTGGTTCAGGAGTGAGAGTGATAACTTCAAGCAATTTTAAGATTTGCATGTCATTCTTAAGTTTGGGTATGACAATACTGCTTGAGCACAATACTGAGAGAGTCCACAATCTGTTTCTCAGTAACTTCATTGTTCCTGTTATTTTTAAAGAAAATTTCATAGGCGTTATTATTTGTCATGGTTTATCATTTTGATTTTCTACATTACTTTTACATATGCTGGAGTACTGCCTACTGTACATGCCATTGTCACATGTGACACATTTCTTTATCTAACTTTAAATTTGCTGATTTCTTTTTCTGTTTCCATCATTCCGTGCATTTAATTCATTGAAGAGCAAGAGACTTTTAACTCTTCCACAAAAGGTAAATATTTATGTAATATTTTACAAATGTTTGGCAACTGTTAATACTGGCTTTTCCCTCAATATATTCTGTGTCAGTATATAGTATTTAGTTAACAGTGTTTTAACAGGTGAGAAGATTGTTTCTCAAGCATCCACATGCTATCTGATGCCCTTCTTCACAATATTAAAATGGTTTCTCTCGTGATTTCTCATTTTCCTATTGAAATGCAATATACTGGATTTAACAGGAGTAGTCATGGTATTTTACATGGCTCAGAAGCTGCTTGATTCACACAAAGACTTAAGATTTTACCTAAGCTGCTCTTGAGGTCTGCACAACATCTGCTTCTAATGATTCAGCCATGGCTCTTGGCTTCTGTGAAGGTTGTTTCATAGGTCGGGATGTAGGAACAGTTGAAGGTGATGATGGCCAGAAATCTTTCATATGCAGAGAAATTCCAAGGAACGAGCTGTGTTTTATTTGCATGACAAGCCCCTGACATTCAGAAAATTAGTCATGTTGTAGGGTGGGTTTCTAGGGGTAGACATACAGTGGTCACCTCCTATGAATTTGACCTCCTGTGAATTCTCTATGTTTCTGCTGATACCAGTGAATCAATGAACTCAAACATTTCTAAGGCTGTCCCACAAAGCGGGCAATGTTGCAGAGAAGTCCCAGAATGATGCTTGTAGAGAAAAACTGAAAAAAAAAAAATAAAAAATCCCTTTTAATGTTAGCAGCAAAATACTATGCTGCCTAAACATTAATAGCACATATTAGCCTTTTCTGACCTTCAGTCCTGAGTCCTGCAGACCTTGGGAAATTCTGGTCTGAATATAATATTTGGTGGGTCAAAGCCAAACTGTGAATTGAACTTGAATCAGAATATCTCCTACAACTTCCTTAGTTTCTGAAGGGGTGAATCCCACTGATGCATTCATACTTGCCTAGGTAAAAATAAATCAGCTGTTTCACTAGCTACAATCTCCAACACCCATATGAATACTCAAGAGTAAGTTTTCATGATAACGTTAAAAAAAAAAAAAAAGATGGAAAAATAATATTTAACTTGGATATTAGCAATAAGAGGTTATTTTGCAGTGTTAAAAATGTACTATGAAATGTCTTAAGAAAGAGCTAAGAATGGCTGATTTTACAGGTTAGTTATGTCATTTTTGGTTTAGTCAGTGTTTATATTTGTCTCAAACAGAAAAATAGAAATCAGTCATGCCAGTTTGTTGTTTATGCCTCTTTCAAGTCCAGAAACCTTGCCTTGTGATTTGGGCTGCAGTAGATGTTTCTGTGTTTAAAACAATTCACTTTATGCAGACAAACTTGACCATGCATGTAACAGGTTTGTAAAAGAGCTTGTCTCCACAAATTTGGATGGATCTGGATGAAGATTTGGGAGTGTATAAAAGGTGGTGGGATCACATGCAACCTAGAGGCAGAAATGAGCTGGGCAAGAGAAGCAGAGTGGGAAGGAGGGGGAAGAAGTGGTAGTGCTGGCAGTTCTAAATAGCTTAAGCTGAGCTGACTTACACCTCTGACGTTTCCCAGTGCAGAATAAGAGATAAAAAGAATAGACAATAGGTGGATGGGAGATAGGGATGGGTGAGTTGCAGGATATTATATGGCAAGAGACATAGGTATGAAGGAAAGCATATATACTACAGTTGTGAACCACACTGACCAGATAAATCTACAACAAAATAATCAAACATCTGTTCCACTTAACTAAAAGGGTTGCGATTCAGCAGATTAAGAAAATGATGACTTGGATTGCTGCCAAAAACAGTGCTTTACTTATTTTAAATTTTAAAAAGTATATGTTTCTTTTCTTTTCTTTTTTCTTTTCCTTTTTTTTTAATAGAAGCTTCTATATGGATCATCCTTGAAACTCTTTGAGGAAGAACTGAGTGTTGCATCAGCCAGTTCAGATTTTTTTATTGACTCATCTTCCTTCTGGAGTGAGTTATTAAACTCAAGATATCATGCCTCTGCATGCACTGGGAGATCCAAGCTCATTTCCCAGCTTGGCAATCTGAGTATGTGCTTTGATCGTGCCTCAGTTCTGGCTTGGGAGGAGGTCCAGAGTGGTCTCAGCTGCCATGCAAAGGAAACCCATGCACACAAGCTTAAAGGAGCCACAGCACATTCTAGTCAGGCACAGGGACCAGGACTGCAGTGCAGGCTTCAGAGCCCATCTCCCTCACTAGCTGCATGTTGACGATAAGTACTTTTGAAGTTGTATATACAGAGAAGTGGTAACAGGTTCTTTATCTTAGCAACAAACTGATCTTTCAGTGTTACTAATCTTATATTTCAAAACATTTTATCTGCTCATGATTGTGTGTTTTGTAAATTTCACTGTAGAGTTTGCTGTGGATTTTCAGTCATGAAACCTAAAGCTGAACAGAAATAACCTGGAGACTGTATATTGCTTCTGAATCTCATCATTGTGGTCCAACACCAGTGAGTTCTCTCTGCTGTGCCACACAGCCAGCTCTCCAGTCAATGATCCCCTTCCTCCTTGCTTCCCTTACCCACTGCACTTGGGGATTCTCCCATCCAAATCTCACCACTGCTCTATTTCCCTGCCTTTGTTCTGGACATTGGTTCTGCCTAGTTTCTTCTTCAGCTTCCATTTCTCACTTCCTCAAATCAAACACTTGGTTTTTTTTCCCCCAGTTCCCATCCACAGAGCACCTAAGTAGCACAGATAGAAAAAGCTCCTGGCTTTTGCTGTGTAGAAAGGTTAAGTGTACACGCATCAAGACTGCATTATAGTTGTAGCTCTTTGTCATTGTTCAACTTTTCTTCTTAGTATGAAGACTGAGAGTGAAGAGTAGGTTAGATCTCTGTTGGCTTCTGGCGTAAGTGCAGTTCCCTGTTACCCTGGCACAACCTGCTCTTCATGACCCAGAAACACTGTTACTATAAAATGGTTTAGAAACGATAATATAAGAAAGACATCAAGGTGCTGGAGCCGGTCCAGAGAAGGGCAACAAAGCTGGTGAGGGGTCTTGAGGATAAGTCTTATGAGGAGCAGCTGAGGGAACTGGAGTTGTTTACCCTGGAGAAAGGGAGGCTGACAGGAAACCTTATTGCTGTCTACAACTACATGAAAGGAGGTTGTACAGAGGTGAGGGTCAGTCTCTTCTCACAAGTCACAACTGATAGGACAAGAGGAAATGGCATCAAGTTGAATGAGTGGAGGTTCAGGTTGGACATTAGGAAGAACTTCTATACCAAAAGGGTTATCAAAGATTGGAACAGGCTGCCCAGGGAAGTGGTTGGATCACCATCCCTGGATGTATTTAAAAGCTGTTTAGAAATGGTACTCAAGGATATGGTGTAGTAGTGGCCCTGTCAGGGTAGATAATGGTTGGACTTGATGATTTTAAAGCTCTTTTCCAACCACAGCAATTCTGTGATTCTGTGTTTTTATGAAGTAAGTTTTCACTTCAACTTACTTTTCGGTAGCTTGCTTGTGTAAGCAGATCTTTTTGTCATTTTAGACTTCTAGACTTTGTCCCTTAAAGTTTGCATTATAAAGGAAGTGTGATATCTGCTGGTAAGGGTTACAGCTATCTGAAATCTTGATACCAGTTTCTTCTTGTTATGTAGCTTACAACAACATTTAATAGTGCAAGTGAGACTTGGAGGATTTCTAACTTGTACTGTTTGCCTACACCTCCTTTCTGTCTTGAAGAGAAACATGAAGTGCCTCAAGAGCATCTTGTGTTTGCAGCAGGCTTCACCATTACAGAAAATGCTATAACCTGTGCTAAGACAGTTTTTTTTATATTGTTTTTTCCTAGATCGTAAGTTTTAATCTCAGACCAGGTAATGTCACTAATTCTGGCATAAAGCCCATATTGGCTTTGCGTGAGAATATCCTTTCAGAAAGGTACTTTCACTTAATGACTGAAAGCAATTTAAGATTGTTCCTGTGCTTAACTATCTGACATTTTAAACTTATTTCTTATTATTTATCTGACTTTACCTAACTTCATAGCTACTGGGCATTGTTGTACCTGCATTTGCTAAATTGAAGAGCCTTCTACAGTTAGAAGTATCTCATGTGTAAATAATTATGGACCCCAATCAAGCCACATATCTCCTTTTTAATCATTTCCTAAATCTGTTTCTGCAAGACCATGGACTTTGTGTAATTCTCATTACTTCTCTTGGACTCTTTTTAACAAACAGTATTGTTTTGTGCTTGGAATGGTAGTCTTCCCAATGTATCAGAATCCATTGATGTTAGATGAATTATCTTCCAGTTTCCATGTTTATTTTTGATGTCTTAAAACTCCCTATATCTGTATGTCATTTAAGTATCTGTTCTTCTTTTTGTAAGCATAAAGGCATATTTTCATATAACTTGGCAAAATTTCCCTATTCTTTTCTTGCTTTCTTATTTCCTAGATTGCAACAGGTCTCCACTTCAGAGACAGTGATATTTTGCTAGAGATACACATGTAGCATGTACAGCTATTCAATTCTGGGTCTAAGGTGGTTTTCCTTGTAAATTTGGTGGTGGTCACACTGCTAAACAGGAGGTAGTTTCAGTGCTAAAACAATTCTAGTTCACTTTTTCAAATGTATGCATGGGTTCTCTTTAGATGTTATTTATTAACAAGATTCACAGCTTTCCAAAGTCTGCAGAATGTGGAGTCACTTTGATGATCATTGTAATGTGAAAGAGGTGGATACCTATACAGTTAAGTTCAGGAATAAAAACTAGACCTAGAAAGGCAGCTATATCATTTTTGCTCTAACTTGCTAGTTCAGTATAGCTGCCTGTGGTACAATCCTTATTTAAATGAGCCCACATCTGTTTCATACATTATGCTATCTATCTGCTTAATAGATCATTTATAGCATCATGGTGTTTAAAATTTAGCAAATAAAATAGTTTAGTCCCCTTTTAGACTTTAAATAGGAAACTTAACCTTGAGATTACTTTTGTGCTGGTCACTACTGTTAGTGCAGCTTTTGTAGCTCTCACTGATTTTCATAGTATTGGTCTGTTCTGATACCAATGCAGGTTGAATTTATTTTAAAGTCACATTTCATGCATCATTAAATTCACGTTCTGTGGATAACAGAAATAGGCCATATGGTACTTCCTATTTATCTACTAAAGTATATATAAAAAACAAAGAGAGAGACAAAACTTTATATGCCCTATTATATTTGGTATGTTAGTGTAGTATATTGCTTATGGTTCTGTTATTCTCTACATAATTGAACAGGTATCTCATATTCTGAACAGTCAGGATTCTAGCCAGGTCTAATTTCTCTATCAGCTGAACAGCAGATAGGGGTTGAAATGTGACCATACGAGTTTTCTGAGGATAGAAATAAAGATAAGGGCTGTCAACTAGTTAGTGTCATCAGATGGAACTCTATAAACTTTACCATAGTGCTGACATATTAAAAGGAGTATGACTAATACATAAATTCTGAGTAAACTTATAATGTCTCAGAAAAAATTAGAAATGGCCACGTCCTTTAAGAAAAAGCAACTGTTAGCCTGTCCTAATTTTCTTTGAGGGTAGGTTGCAGGATGAAAATGAAATCTGTAGCTATTTTATTTAGTTTATTCCCTAACTTCTTTAAGGAGCACATTATGGACTTGCTTATTTTAGACAGTTGAAGGATAGCATGTATTTTATAGACTCTCGATTAAAATACCCAATACTTTCCTTGTGATGGAAACGTGATGGAATCATGTGCCAAGAACTGCCTTTAATGTAAATTAAAACTTCTTTTATCACAAGAAATACAAGCAAGTTTTTTAATTACTGTATGAATCTTTATGGATCAAAAAACAACTCTTCCATTAGGTGCATATGTTAAATTGTTCTTTTATTAATACCATAGTCACCTCTGCAAAGATTGGAAATCCAGATGTTTAGTTGCACTTCTGCTATGTAGCATATTTATTATCCTGTAAGATCCGTTACACATTACAGTACAGGGTGCACAGTCTTCACAAGGATGTTTTGTGAAGGGTATGAGGAAGAGATCCAGGAGACGTTGATGGACTAGCTAGCCTACAGGATGTAAGATGGTCTTGATCTTTGTAGACCCTGTCTTCTTCCTTTGAATCCCATTCACAGTGGAAGCCAGGTGGGATTTAGCAGTGAGTTGAAAAATAAACTGAGTAATAGGTAAGGGAATTTTTGTTTGTTTGGCAGAAGACCATTCAGACCTACATTGAATAGTTAATTCTTGGTGGCTTGGTGTGGTGGGTTGACCATCCACCAGTTGCTCGCTCACTCCACCCTCCACAGTGGGATGGGAGAGAGAATTGGAAGAGCAATAGTAAATAACTCATGGGCCAAAATGAAAACAGTTTACTAAGTGAAGGGAAAAAATGTTGAAAAATAAACATAAACCCCAACATCAGGCAATCACTCACCACCTCTCACCAGCAGACCAATGCCTAGCCATTCTCTGAGCAACAGCTGCCTTGGAAAGATGACCCCCAGTTTTATTGCTGACAAAGATTCTATATGGTATGAAACATCCCTTTGGTCATTTGCGGTCAGCTGTCCCAAGTGTTTCCATTCCCAGTGTTCAGTCTACTTGCTGGGGTTGACAGCATGAAAAACAAAGACCTTGGTTTTATATAAGCACCTCTCAGCAACAGCCAAAACGTCAGTGTGTTATCAACACTGTTTTAGTCACAAATGTAAAATCAGCACTGTACAGGCTACTGTGAAGAACACTACCTCCATCCCAGAAAGACCCAGTACACCTGGGATTACAGGAGCCAGACTGCTTTACTAATGGAATTGAAGTATAACATTTTGATTCCATTCATTTATGTCTGTGTTTCTCTCCTGCATGGCTTGATTGTTTATGTACATTGTTGTTGTACAACCCTTACATGGTTTAGTAGTAGTAAAAGCTTTAGCTTTAAACTTGCACCCCTTATCCAAACAGTCTGCTCAATGAGTTCTCTCAGTTACTTATACTGATTGCTCTTACATCTGAATCAGCAGCTCTTGAAGAGATGAGAGCTCTTTAAAGCGTGATTTCTGACACCAAAGAGAGGAACATGTCCACACAACTGATATTGATGGTAGTTGTACCACTAATTTGAGACACTTATGGTAAATTTCTCTATTTTGAATTCAAGGGACACTTGTAGAATTCAAAGACTTTGGAATTACAGTGCTTCTGAGTGTAATTCCTGTGTAGCCCTACCTCTCAAGAGCTCCAGGAAAAGCACTCTAAAATACCGATGTCCTAAAAGAAACTAGATGCCTATTTTTCTAAGAAGCAGGTTAAGTTCTTGGAGTACTGTTTATGTCAAATTTTTGTTACCTGTGGTAACCAGCTGTGTTCCAGTAAAGTTATGTGATCATATGGTGGTGTTACCTATGGTGGTTACAGCTTCTGCTAATGTGCTTTTGCTCTTGTGTTAGATTCTTTTTTCCTTCTCGTGACTAACATGTAAAAAGTACACCAGGCTGCTTACCAGGCAGATGAAATTTTCCATCACAGAATTGAGGTAGATACAACATATGCCCAGATGTACATGGTAAACAAAGCTGGAAAGAACACAGTTGTGTTTTCTAGAGTGGACTTACATTTCACACGGTTAGAAATGCATTAACAGGTAGTGCTGAATTCCGTTTTACTCCATGCACAAAACTGAATTTCTCCATTAGAGAATTTAGATTTACTTCACAGTCCTAATTAGTTGTTCTCATTTTATATAATGATATCTAATAAAGAAAACCAGACCATAAATGTGTTGTTAAGGTTAAGGATTTAAACACCACAAAAATCAAGAATGAAATAGTTAAGGTTGAATATTTACCCAACATTGATGGCAGTAATTTTCGTGTATAGTCACTAAAATAGCATCTGATTACATAACAGAATATTGTTTTCCGGGTTTCATAAGTAATAAAGAGCAACATTTTATCATATAAATTATTTAGTATAACATGCAAGTTGACAGGGTGAAGCACTAACAGTCACACAATAAGTTTTATTTTTTAGAGTAACTGTAATCTGTGCACCATACACATATAGGGCTAAATTTTTAAAGGGGTCTCAATTTTCCCTCTGATTTTACATTCTCAGTCTATTTCATGCATGTATGATAGGATTAAGATATCTGAGGTTTTCTGCTTCAGTCACTAGTTCATACATCTTAATCCTTTCATATCTATCCTTAAAATAAGAGGCCATCTTTAAAAATTTCACCTAAAGTGCTCAATTTTGCCTTCAGATACCTCCATGCAACTTCCATGGAAGTAATTGGAGCTGTGCCTGCATATCTGATGGTGGAACTGGACTCATTGCAATTAAGGTACACATTTACCAACGTAATTAGTCATCTGGAATAATATCTGGGCCCAAGTGTGACATTCTGCATGTGCAGAATTTCCTAGATTGGACTCTCTGCGTGTGGGAGATTGAAGATTGCAATGATAACTTTGTTTCATGCCTTAAATTTGTAGCAGTAGCAGAATTTTAATGTAATTTGTTGTATTTAGTTTTCGATTTTTAAATAAGAAATATGGAAGGAGGACATGAAAACAACATATTTTTCACAGTGATGTCTTTGTATATTTTTCCATACCCACCGAGCACACAGACATTCCATCATTTCCACAAGCAAATTAGGGATGATACATGCATGCACAATCGTGATTTGTGCTGTAGCACACAGTTTGACATAGCCAACCCTGAGTGTACTGCTTATTTATTTATTTATTTATTCTTGGTAACTTTGTGCTTGCAAAGCACAGACAGAAAAACGGATGTCTGAAGAACCCCACAGTTAAGTAACAACATTAAAACCATATATGAGAACTTTGGTACCTCTTAATTCATAATATAGATCTTTAAACACCATGATTCAGTACTTATTTTCCACTAATTTAAAATTTTCTGTGTTTTCTGATTAAAAATTGGTTCCATGCAGCTTTTTAATTAGTGTCTCTCTCCTGTAACTGGTCTGGGGAGGGGCTCTGTGTGAAAATCTTGACTTTTAAAAGTAATCATATAAATCCATGGTTGACCCAGAAGAAGAAGATTATGCAGAATTTTTCCCAAGTAAAACGCCAGTCTTGAATTTGTGACCATGAAAAAACTTCCAACTAACAGAAGTTGTTTTGGGATGTTATAACCTGTTATAGCACAATGAACATAGTGAGTACTCTTGTGATACAGAATAGTTACTGATGAATATTTGGGTCTAGTTCTAGAACTGTTACAAAGTGCTGGTTTTCAAGGTATTGGTTATATTGGTATTCCTTTGCATTTATAGTACTACCAAGTTTAAGAGTGGCAGAATTCATAGCTCCTTCTGAAAATTATTCATTACCATTAAAGGTTAACATATTTGAAGGTGGCCTTAGCCCAGGGACTTTCACACCACTCTTTCTGTTAGTGCAAGTTCATCTTCCAGTGGCAAGCACAACCAACACTAGTTGCCGTAACTCGTTCAATTTGAAGATGCCCTCTATAGCACCGCAACTTCTTGAAGGTTTAAGATTAATTTCTTTTTTTTCCAACACTGTCATAGGGAAATTGAAACCACAAGAATAAATAATTTGTTTTAAATAGAAGTGACCATTAGAGAACAAAGTAGTGCTTTTAAAGGACTTCTTATAAATAAATTTTTAAGAAAATGACTGCATTTTTTACTATGACTGGTGAATGGAGCAATTTTTACTCTCTAATCTTTAGCGATGGTAAGCAGTTATGTTTTAAGATAGCAGTAGGACTTAATTACTTAAATAGGTATTTAAAGTTAATTTTTAAATGCATCAATTCTGAAAATGCTACTGTAATATTTTCTATATTTAAGCAACTACATGGTTAGATGATCATGGATTTATGTCCCCTGCATCCAGAATACTTAATGGGTTTATAATTCATCTTACCACCTAAATTCTTTCACTCTTTTCATGTCTGTTGCATCAGCTTGATTATATATTTAAGAAATTGGGATGTGTCTGCCCATTTTCAGGTAAAGACTTGCAATAGAAGTGGTTGATTTCTTGACGTTAGTGTTTCTTTGTTCTGTGTTTACACCCTGCTTGTTCTACATGTTTGTACATTTCTTTGTTTTGTTGAGATGGAAGTAACCTAAAGTTGTTGCTAAACCATTTGTTTTTCAAAAAAGTTTTCGGTATTTTTAATTGATTTTCATTGTGTGTTTTTGCAGCAAGCTTAGTAGTGGAGGAGCGAACAAGACAGATGAAAATGAAAGTGCACCGTTATAATCAGACATCAGGGTCTGGTTCTAGCCAAGAACATGAGCGTGAGCAATATACCAAGGTAAAGTCAGCAGTATTAAAATGATATTTTGGCTTGAAAATTGAAGGCATATACCTGTTTGTTTAAATTATTAAATAACTCTAAAGAACTCTGTGTTATAAAGCCTGACAGAAATGTTGTCAAGTGATCATTTAGTAACATCATTTTTACCCCTGTCTGATGCGCATTACATGTAGTCTTTGATCAAAACAAAACAAAACAAAACAAAACAAAAAACAAACAAACAAACAAAAACCCCACTTCTAAACTAATTCAAGGAAGAAAGATTCTTCAACAGCAGTTAAAGAAAGCCATGTCACCTCTAGCTTTCATCCAATCCCATGCAGCTGTTCTCGTATTTGGGTTTTGTTTTTTTTTTGCATCCTAATAATGCCACAGGTAGAGTATTTCCTTCCCTAAAATACACACTGATCACTTTGATCTCCATTTCTAATAAAAACTTAAAAGATTTCCTGTGATATCTAAGCATACATGGAATTATATTAATGAAGTTATATAGAGGGACCTTTTTTTTTATTTATTGATAATGCTAAAATGATATCTCACAGCCTTGTAAGTTTAAAACTGTATAGGCTTCTGAGCAAACTGATGAAAATGTCTCGCACATCTGTACTACCATTTCCAAAATAAGCCGTGAGGGGCAGGACCTGAACTTTCTGCCAAAGATGTTTTGTCTTGTGACACCTAACAGAGAGGAACATTTGCAGAAGTTAGGAGGGGAAATCTTTAATTATATTCTGTGCTTCCTTCTAGAGTTACAGCACTGTGTTGGTGTAGACAAAGTAAAGGGCAGAGACAAAACCTGTGGTAACTCAGATGTAGGGGAAGCATTCCTGGAATTCTCTTCTTATGGTGCCATTGAAAGTTCTTTCATGTGTTTTCATGTGCTTTCAATAACTGACCATGGGACAGCAGCATGAATGTAAAAGTCCACTGTAAAAAATTTAAAGACGCACGTTTCAACTGTGTGCATTAAAAATAAGGTCTCAGAATAATAGTAGTTGGAAGAAAATCACAGCTTTTATTAATTTTGACTTTCATGCTACAAGAACCACATTTCAAAAGCTTTCTTTCATATCAGTAAGAACTAAAAGCTTGTATATTTATTCCTACCTTTTAAAAGAGACAAGCTTTCCATTTGTGAACAGGTGCCATATATAAAGCAACAAACTTTGTCAAGCTTTCAACAGCTGTGGACATCAGAATGCTCCTGCTGTTTATTGCCATAGCACAGGCATTGGATTTTCTGTCCCTGCCCCTCCAGGGTCACTTCCCTGTGTTTTGAGGAATTGATGCATGCTACTAGAGACACAGGTTAAAATAATACGTAAGTGAGGTACTTAGGAATGTGTAAATAGGTAATTGGATATCTAACAGGTTTGGCAGGTTTCTTCAAGGTCTTGTTACAGTTAAATATGCAGACCACTTTAATAAGGATGTTTTGTTTTTGAGACTGCCTCACTGTTAACATAGAACTTAAATGAAACAGTTCTCAGAGAGAAACAAGGCTTTAGATCCTTAATTGTCAAATTGTGGGATATCAGTGCTATTAAAAAAACAAACAAACAAACAAAAAACCACACACACCCCAAAAAAACCACCACCACCACAACAACAACAAAAAAACCCCCAACAACAAAACAAAGAAACAAACAAAGAACACCTCTTTGGATAGAAATTTCCAATGAGATCATCTGTCAGAAGCCAGAATTTGTATAATAATTACCACATTTGATATTTGCTTTGTTGTTACCTTCAGAAGAGGTCAACTCAGGACAAGAGGGTGAGATGCAGAGGGTGTCTGTGGTACTTCCCAACCAGTTAATATGTTAAAAAATAGGAAAAATGGGTTTGATAAAGATTGCACAAGAGAAAGGTAATGTGCAATCTCAGGACCTTGCCTAGTATGACCAAACATATACCTTTGCTCATAGCCAAAGGCCAGTTTTTTGAGTTGGATTAACTGTGCTCACAAGTGTTCGTATTTTTTCATTATGAAACATAATCTTTTTATCCTTACTCTCTTTAATAGTTATCATAAACATTATTTTACTCTTTTATATATTTTGCTTATTGGGTTAATGTAGATCAAGTGTATGTTTAAATAGTTGTCAGAAAACATCAACCTGCAATGTTATGAATTTCTTTTATCCTTTAGTAACTATAAATTTCTAGTGTTGTCTTTAGTTTGTAAATATATATGGAAATGAAATCAAAAGTGAAATCACAGCATGATGAGTACTAAATGGAAAGAACTCTGTTGAAAGTGGTTTTATTTGGAATATGCATTTATTTATTTGGAGCAACTTTGAGGAAGCAAATTCTCAGAAGTCACACACTCCTTTCCATGCTAAAACAGTAGTGAGGAGAATGAATTAGTTGTCCTGGAGTCCAAATCCAAAAATCTTGAATTTGTCTTGTATTTTCTACGTGATAATGGTGTAGTCCTAGATTGGATGGTCCAACCTATAATACATTTTTAAGTGTTGAGAACAAATTATATTAGTGCATTCAAACACTCTGTACTACATTCAGTGATGTAGTTGTGTGCTTCATATCAGTGTGGTGAAGTCATCACTTTGGAAATGTTAGTAAGGCAAACCTTGTGCTACTGTTTCTCTTTACCCTCAGAAGATGCTGAAAGAGCCAAGAGAATAAACCAAATAGATGAATATTTAGACAGCTCTAATAAAAATGTAGTAAGTCATATCAAATGATGCAGTAAAATTAATGACTGGGACTTTTAAGGACTTGCAACTATACCTGATTTTTGCTGCCAACATCTGTGGAAAGCCTTTGAAAGCTGCAGGAGCAAGAATTACTTTAAATAAACAAGAACAAATGTTCAGTGGTCTAATAGATATTTTGGGATAGTGAGAAAGAAACACTAAATGGCAGTTGCAAGCAGATTTTATCCCTCTGAAATGTTTCTTTCTTTCCCCAGTAGCACTGTTTGCCCACTGCTTCAGAAAATACATTTCTATATTTGTCTGAGAAACTATACTGTGCTGCACATGAAGAAAAGATTCCCTTCTGCTTTTCAGAGCAATCAGTTCACATGGATTTGATTCTTACACTATTTTAGCATTTGCAAATATGCTTGGTTTATTACATATAAAACTCTGTAAACCTCTCAAACATTCTTCTTCAGTATGGACTGGATCTCCTTTGCAATAGTTAATCATGTGTATGCAAAATTAATTCCTTAAATTTAAATATATTTTCTTTCACATTGAAACAAGCCTATTTTCAGAGGTATTGTAACATGGCCTTTGCAATTTCCAGTCCATTTCTAGTGCATTTCTTCAATTTTTGTGATTTCTTCCACTCAGTTTCTCAATCTTCTAGTCTCAGTAAGCAAGCCCTAGCTTTTCAAGCATGCACCATACCAAGTTAGTGTGCAAACATTTCTAAACATCTGTTTTAAAGGTAACTTTCTGCTTTACAACATTTCTATAGGTCTTGGTGGCTGTACCATTCTAATAATTTTGAGACCTTCACAGGGCTCACATCCTCATTTCCTTCCATTTCAGTGGAAAGACTCCATAATTTATGTGAAACAATTACATTCTAAAAGGGTAAATAAAACGAAAACAAACAACATAAAACCAAACCTGTTGATTTCACAAATGGGTTTAAAAAAGAGGTTTAAACATCTGCCTTCTTTCTTGTTTTATTAATAAGGCTATAAGTGGCTAGTATGCACATATATGTGCTGTTTCACTGTTTGAGAGAATCAAAAAACTTTGGTAGCATAATTCTGGATTAGCATATATAAAAATGACAGTATATATTAATAAGGCTTTTAATTAAAAATACAGTAAGTCTTCTATTCCAGATGCCACATACCAAACACAAACACTATGCTGCAGCTGCTGCAGCTTTCCAGAGAATGTGCAATTTTTTTTTTTTTTTTTTTGAAGGTCTGTTTATTCAAGAGAGTTACTGATCAGAGTACTGTAGTATGTACTTAAAAGGACATCACTCTATATTTAGATGCACTCCTGACTCGGTTAAGACTGTATGTGATTGGAAAGCATTTAGCATAAAAGTGTAATCATGGCATTATTTCAGTGGCACTCTGGATTTAACTTGATATTTAATATCTGCAAGGAAGGGCTGAAGGAGACTCAGGATTGTAGCAGTTATGATTACGTTAAATCTTATGGGAGGCTGGGCAAGGCATTTAGGCCTATGTATAGAAAATGTTCTTGGACATTGATGTGATGAATGTCTTCTTTTAGTCCCCTTTCATCCACCCTGAAGAAAAAAATATTTACTATATATCTTATTGATATGACAGTCACTCCAGTATTGGTAGCATTTCATAGAGTTCAGCGAGGTCCACTCATTCAGCTCTCTGGGCTTCGCTGCAGTTTCCCACAGTTTGACTTGCTCATTTTTGGCTGTTCCCTGTTAGGAAATTGAGTGGTGGTCACAGTAGAGTTGGATACAATTATGGGAAGAGATACTTAGAAGCACTGGTGCTTACTGGGCTCTGGACCATCATGTGAGCTGCCCCTAACATGCAGACCCAGATGCTGGCAGGAGTCAGAAATGAGTCCTAGACACACTAAGGTGCTGCTGACTGCTGGGCTGTGAACCCTGGCAGGGTGCTTTGTGCATGATTCAGCATTTCCTGACAAAACTTCTTCCTAGAGTCAGGTGCCTCATACCATAGCTGTGATCTCAAGACTTGAATAAGCCACTGGATGAATCTAGCCCTTAATGTCTCTGGTCTGGATTTCTCTTTCCTCATTTTATTTTCATCATTTTAATACCCATTTAATTTTCTCATTTATTTTCCTCATTTTAAGCACTTAATGAGGCACATATTTTCAGAGGTTAGTCACCTGAGGCTTTTTTGTAGCCAAAGGAGAGGACACCCCTTCAATTTCCAAAGCTCTGAACTATTGCATTCTCCATGTTTTCCGGCATTAAATCTAGAAAGAGAAATACTTACTAAGATGGAATATAATATAATTGTAATGTACTATTCAGTGACCTCTAAAATGTGCCTTATAATAAGTGAAGTTATGGAACATTGTTAGTCACTGAGGAACTGTAAAAGTATTCATGAAGTGCACTCTTTCAGTTTATGTCTATGCCTTTTCCATTGATGTTAATACATCTGCAGTTCATCATACCATTTTTTTTTTCCTCCTTTTGCTGGAGTAGAAGCAGCAGCAACTCCACAGGTGGTAAAGTGAGTGGAAGAACTGCATTTCAGCTGTTTATATTTCAGATAGTTGTATTGAAAAAAACTTCTGTCTTTGTAATGCCGAAGCAGACAGTGCAGATATTTGGGCAATTGAAGGTAGGTGCTATTAATGTTTAAAAAAAATAGACTTAACTCTTCAGTAATTGCTATAAGAGTGTCTGCAAACTTCAGCAACTCTCCTAATGTGATAAATAGGGCAACTTAGAATAGAAATGTTAAATAAGATTTAACTCTGTAAGACACAGAGTTGAAAGAGAAGTGATTGCACTGAAATTCACTGTATTTTGAAGCTTCAAAATTATATAATATATAAATATAACATGATGGGGGAAATTATTACAAATACATGCAAAGCTATGAAGAGCAGTAGTTTTCTGGATGAGCAGGACTGTATCATACTACTTTTGAGCCAAGCTGGAAACCTGCAGTTATTACTTCAATGCAGATACCAAATAAGTGGATAGTTGCCCATGACATTTTTCTTCTGAATGAGAAGTTCAGGTGCAGTGCAACAGTAAGATATTCTTGTTTTAATGATCACGTATTATTTACTTCTGACTATACTTGAGGGAATAAAAAATTTTCTTCATCTGTTAGCAGAGATTGCTGATTATCAGATTGTACTAAAAAGGGATAGGTAGTGTCTTAAGTAGGAGAAGTTGAATGCTCGCTGTAGAGACAGTGAGTTCAGTAGAAGCAGCAGCTACAGGAAGGAAGAGCTAAATTCGGAAGAAGCAGTAATAAAATGTAAAAGTCATAACACTCAGCATTAAATTTCAGCATCACCATTTTTTGTATTAATCTCTTTTTCTGTGAAGATGTTTCAGTTTCTGGGAAATCACAGTCCCGGCATGTAGTAGAAAGGGGTACTAAAAGCTCAACCATTCCACGAAAATCACATTTAGGAAGGGACACTTCATGCTTTATGCAGTAGCTCTGTTATTGGAATACCAAGGCAAGTAGAAGACATGGATTCAGTTTGTTCTTTTATCTCCCATCTCACCATAAGATTCTGTTCACCACTGTATGAAACACTGACTGTTAAGCCAGTCTTACAGTTACAAAGCAATTCCATTTTGTACAGACTGCTGGACTGTAGGGAGCAAGAGAGAGGGAGGATATCTATGTGGCCCCCATTTACAAGGGATACAGGAGCTGAAGACCCTGCAGCAGCAAACGGTTCCGTATTGATATTGAACAGTCATTCAGTGAGGCCAAGTCCCTAAAGAGTCACTGATACACAAGGTGGGACTTCTGACTTATGTTCCAGTATCCTAACCGGTAAGCTGGATAGCGATGCTTGATACTTGCTCTCTTTTTCTCCTCCTTTTCTTTTCCAGCCTATGTAGGTAGGCGATAAAAGGTGGAGCAAATTCAGCATGAGTGAAAAAGAGGGTCTTCCACTGCCCCACATGGCATATATAGTCCACTGTGTTCAACTTCATTATTGTGCTGTTGAATAATACATTGAGTGCTAAACAGACAGATTCAGGTGTGGCTTGGGACAAAGGCCAGCAGCGTATACTTTTCTCAACACTTAAGAAGAAAGGCTTCCAGGAGGACAAAGGAAGTCAGTGCATCTGGCCTTGATGGTCCCCTTGATGGGAGAACCCAGAATGTGTCAGCCTTCTCTAGCAGTACATTGTGCTTGCTCAAGGACCACATGAATCTTTTTTTCTATAATTCCAGAATTGATGTATGCAGTCTGAAACCAAGGGCCACAAAGAGAGTGTGAGCTTTTTGGTGAGGAAGAAAAGTAGCAAGACATCATAATGATAGAGGAGGGAAGACAGATTGTCTTAAGCAAATACAAATAAAACACAGAGATAGTTCTGAGACATTTTGTTACCATGCACAAAAAAACCCCATGTATTTGAGAGAGATTGCATTGTTATATTTTAAGCAAAGTATTTCTAAAACCTCATCTGTGAAGGAATCATTTCTAGATATAGTTAAAATACTTAGGAAGGGTGAAAACCCCATTTCACTGAAATTAACAGAAATTTTATTATTTAACAGGATCACAATTTCTTTTTCATATTGAAATTCTACTTAGCTCAATGACAAGTCAGAACATTCCATGTGTTCAGATGTTTTTCGTATTTTAACATGCCTCCTTTTAGGAAAACTTAAAGAATCATAAGGACTATGACTGGGAATTTTGCATAAAATATCAAGGCTGGCTCAGGAGTGGGACAGTTTAACTTAAACTGGAAAAAAATAATCATTCAGTTTTCCAGCATCTGAGCATTTATATTTAGCCTAAGTAAAAAGTTTTCATGGCTTTTATTCTTGCTTTGAATTTTTTTTTTTACTTTAGAAGACAAATATATTATCTAAAGAAATTTAAATGTTCCCTTATTATGAAGCAGAGCTGATAAGAATTAATGTGCTTTGTACTGCAATTTTGGAGATGTATATTTTGCACTCTATATATTTGGCAAAATTATTTAACAGACTCTATAAGCCATTTCCAAGATATTTAAATATATTTTTAAATATTGGAGTTCTTGAGTCCTGTGTTATCCACTATATTAAATCAAGAGTTCTCCTGCATTTCCATGTTAATACCTGTTAGACATATTGTTTGAGAGAGCTGGTTGATATTAAAACATCATTTCTTCCAAGCTCAGGATAGGTACATTCCTTTGAGTAAAAAGTGAGGTAGAGGAGGCAGGAGACCAGCATAGGTGAGCAAGAAGCTTCTGGAAAAAACTTGTGGAAGAAAAAAGCACAGTATGTGGACAAAGGGACTGGTCTCTTGGGAGAATTATAGGAATGTTGTCAGGGTCTGTAGAGATGTGACAAGGAAGGCCAATGCCTCCTGGAATTAACTCTGGCAAAAGAAGAACAAGAAGGGCTTTTTCAAACACATCAATGGTAAAAGGAAGACCAGGGAAAATGGGGGCCCACTGCTGAATGATGCAGGAGACCTGGTGACAGAGTATGCAGAGAAGGCAGAGTTACCGAATGCCTTCTTTGCTTCAGTCTTCACTGCCAAGACCAGCCCTCAGGAATCCCTGACCCTGGAAGTAATAGAGTAAGATGGAGGGAGGATGAATTTCCACTGGTCAGTGAGGATTGGGTTAGAAATCACTTGCGTAAACTGAACACACACAAATCCATGGGCCCTGATGGGCTGCACCCATGAGTGCTGAGGGAGCTGGCTGATGTTGCTGCTCTACCACTCTCCATCATTTCTGAAAGATCATGGAGAATGGGAGAGGAAAACCAATGTCACTCAGTCTTCAAAAGGGGCAAGAAGGAAGAACCTGGAAATTACAGACCAGTCAGACTCACCTGCATCCCTGGAAAGGCGATAGAACAGATCATTCTAGACATCATCTTCCAGCACATAAAAGGTTATCAAGAGTAGCCAGCATGGATTTACTAAAGGGAAGTCATGTTTGACTAATCTTACAGCCTTCTATGATGGTGTGACTGAAGGGGTAGAGGCAGGGAGAGCAGTAGATGTTGTCTGCCTTGACTTCAGGAAGACTTTTGACATTGTATCCCATAATGTCCTTGTGGGTAAGCTCATGAAGTGTGGGTTAGAAGGGGTGATGGTGAGATGGGTTGAGGACTGGCTGAAAAATAAAGCTCAGGGGGCTGTGATCAGTGGTACAAAGTCCAGCTGGAAGCCTGTAGCTAGGGGAGTTCCCCAGGGGTCAGTACTGGGTCCAGTCTTGTTCAACATATTCATGAATTACCTGGATGAAGGGACAGAGTGTACCCTCAGCATGTTTGCTGGTGATAAAAAACTGGGAGGAGTGGCTGACACACCAGAAGGCTGTGCTGCCATTCAGCACGACCTGGACAGACTGGAGAGCTGGTCCACAAGGATAAGAGTAGAGTCCTACACCTGTGAAGGAATAACACCACACACCAGTACAGGTTAGGGGCTGACCTGCTGGAAAGCAGGTCCATGGAGAAGGACCTTGGTGTCCTGGTGGACAATAAGTTATCTATGGGACAGCAATGTACTCTTGTGTCCAGTAGGGCCAATGGTCTCCCCAGTTAAAAGAGACAGGGAAACACTAGAGAGAGTCCAGTGGGGAGCTATGAAGATGATGAAGGGACTTGAACATCTCTCTTATGAGGAAAGGCTGAGAGCCCTGGGGCTGTTTAGTCTGGAGGAGAGACGCCTGAGAGGAAATCTCATGAATGTTTACAAATATCTGACGGGTGGGTGTCAAGTAGAAGGGTCCAGTCTCTTTTCAGTGGTGCTCTGTGATAGGAGAAGAGGTAATGGTCACAAACTGGAACACAGGAAGTTCCACCTCAACGTGAGGAAAGACTTCTTTCCTGTGAGGATGGTGGAGCAGGCTGTCCAGAGACATTGTGGAGTCTCTTTCCTGGACACTTCCAAGACCCGCCTGGATCTGTTCCTGTGTGTCCTGCCTTAGGTGTTCCTACACTGGCGGGGGGGGTTGGACTTGATCTCCAGATGTCCCTTCCAGCCTCTACCATTCTATGTGGCCCCCCCATGTTTCAAGCTATTTAGAAATCAACTGCAGTGTTTCATTTATTATTTTAAACTGAAAATTTACCTTTAATAAACTAGAGCTTTGTCTCCTGCAGATGTTTTTATTCAGTCAGCCAGTGCAAGCCCCTCATAGGGTATTGCTCTGACTTTCCTCAATGCATACTCCTCAAGTCAAACCCCCAGATTTTTATTCATAAATTGTTCTGTGTTTTTAATCTTGGCATATGCTGTTCAGGAGCTGTGAGTGAAGCTGAAACACACACTGAGGCACTAAATTTGTATAACTTGCATTTCTCCTACAGATTTCTGTGTTTATAGTCAGTGCTCAGTATGCAGTTTATTCCATCCCCTTCCCTATTCCTGTTAAGTTCCTCATCTTATCGTAGATGTTTTACCAAGAGGTTTCCAAGTGGGCTGTGGAGACCTCAAATGTAGTTACTGAAAGGTTCTGGAGCAAGAAAAGATAAACCTGACTTAAGGACAGGAGGCCTGATACATTTATCTGTACAAACACAAGCTTGTGTTTGCCCGGCTTTAAGTTAATTTAAGTCATGACATTTGCTGACTGACTCAACCTACAAACCAGTGCCTAGCTGAGCTGGGGATATTCATGGACTGCCACAGCTTTGTGTACAATTCCTAAATAAATTTTGATGACTTGCATTTCTACAGAGCATGGATCTGGAAAATGAACTGCCTAGAGTGTAATGTCAAAAACCTCCTGGTCTTCCCATAATACGCCCTTTGAAGTGTACCACTGTTGTAGTCACTTCCCAGCCTTGCTCTTTAATGATAGAGGGGGATAGTTTTGTAAAACAGACAATGGTCTGATCCTCATCTCTGTGTGAGTGAAGATTTAGGTAAGTGTGACATTGCTAAGACTGAAGCTTCCATTTATTTATGTCTGACCAGCGATGAGAGTAATAAGAGCATTATGTAATAGGTGGTGGGGTCTCACAGTTGGTTTCACTAATTAAAGCTTCTGCTATTAGCAAAAGGGAAATAACTTCTACCCCTGTCCACCTATTCTTCCTGCTGGGTCTTCTGCTAGTTCTCACACATGTGTACATGTAAAAGCAAGTAGATCAGGGAACCGATCTGCCTGAAAAGAAACACTATTCATGCTGAGTTAGCTTTCTGCCCGACTAGTCCTCTAGTATCATGATACAAAGAGATATTTTGAGATAGATAGAACTTGGGTATTGAAATCAATCTCCAGTATCAGTTTCATGTAACGCTGCATTTCATTCAGACTCATACACAGTTCTCCTGTTCCAAACTAATTCTGTACAGGTATTTCATAGAATATTTTTAAATATTTTAAAAATTGAAAAGTGTCTGCAGTCAAATAGATGGTATGCATGTGCTTGAGAAGATGTCTGTCTCTTCCATAAATACTTCATTATTATAGTTCCCATGCACTAAAGAACCAGCAGCCTATTTCAATTCCAATGCTGTAATTGATTTCAAGTGTCTTATTTTAGTCCATAGATACCATGTTTGATTTCTTCACTAGGCATAAAGACATTACTTAATATTAAGGTGTTTCTCTGAATTTCATACAATGTTGTTAGATCTAAAAGCAGTTAAGAGAGAATTGTCATAATTAGGTCATTTGTTGTCTCAATATATGAGTTATGTTTTGATGAGACTCTTCACCCTTTTTTTTTTTGATCTCTAGTATAATATACAAACAGATCAGTACAGAAGTTGTGATAACGTCTCTGCCAAATCATCAGATAGTGATGTCAGTGATGTGTCAGCCATTTCCCGAACCAGCAGTGCCTCACGCCTCAGCAGCACAAGTTTTATGTCAGAGCAATCTGAACGCCCTCGGGGCAGAATCAGGTGAGTTCTCAGTGCAGCTTCAATTGTATCACACCTCCTCCTTCATTTAGTGCTGAAGTACAGAAATTACTGAAATTAGATGGCCACAACATAAAAGTTTATGGAAAATGTTATGCACATATAAACTGTCTTCCATTGCTAGCCTAAGATGACAATATTTTTGCAGTTTGTGCATCTAGGACAGAAAGCAAACTTCCCATGAGGACATGACAGATTATTCTATTTGTGGCAGGTGGAACTTGAACATGCACTATCATCTCATTGCTGACTATGAATCAGTGTAATCTATATGCCAATAAGGTATTACAGCAGAAATATTACTTTTTTTTTTTTTATCTAAAGAATTCTCTTTCATAATAGTTCTGTTTTTTTTTTTTTTTAAATCTATATGTTTATTTCCCTGCCTACTTGCTTTTATTTTGCCGTTTTTATGTAGAGGTAAATTACTAGATTTAAAACAAGTATTTGTGTAATAGTTTTGATATCTCTGATTGAAAAGTAGTTTAATTCATATGCATAATCACTAATCAGATATCTTTTATCCTTGATAATAATCTAATCTCAGTTTAGTGCTTTTTTAGATACACAGATTGGTTCCTGTCTCCTTTTAACTTGATGACAAAACTTCTGTCAACTATACTGTCTGTAGGATTGGCTTGGTAGTCTATGATTACCTCTATCACTGTCTAAACTGTCAAAAATATGACATAAAATATTATAAGACACAAGAAGAATTAGGAATGATAAAAAAAATTATTCCTATGAAGGACATCAGTCTGATGAAAGTCTGGATGGCATTAATTAGTACTTCAGAGCATTTTTAGATGGTCTCACTATCCGAGAAGTTCATCTGTAGTCTTTGTGATCTTTGATCTGTTCATGCAATGGGAAGGGATGTTAGGGAAACTCAGAAACTGGCCTCAATGTATGAACTAGCTCCACTTCATTTTTTTTTTTTTTTTTTTTTTTTGGTTAAGGAAAATTCACGAGGCTATTCAAAGTCATGTTTCAGATTGCCGAAATTATAACCTAACAGCTGCAGTAATCCACAATCCAGCAGATCACTGCAGTGGAACTGTAAATGTATTGTTAAAAGTTATTTCCATTAAAGTGTTTAATGCTGTATTTCATCGTGTCCTAGCTTTTCAGTGTTTTTCTCTTACAGAGAGTTTTAGTCATACCAAAATACCTGCATTTTCTGGACAGTGAATTTTCTCAACAAGATCCTGTCACAGTATCTTTGGCAGGTTGAAAAAAAATAGGATTTTTTTTTTTTTTCCCCCATAAATATCTCTGTGTTGAACAGATTTTATCACAAATCTTCCTTGAGTTCAGAATATCTGAATATCAGAACCAAGAAAACCAGAAACCTCATGTAAGGCTGGAAAGTTGGAAACCCAGGGTCAAATCCTTGCTCTTTTTCAACCTCTCCCATTCTAATGAATAGCAGAGCACCTTGGGTACAGGATTAGATGACCCAGTGTACCAAAACGAGTGTCTGTGAGGGGATCTCCAGTTTGGGGAATTAATTTGGGGAAAGGGTTGATTGTATTTCGGACAATTTTTTTAGAGTGAGATTCATGCTGTTTATCTTTAGCCTTTTAAGCTAAGTATCTAGAGTGAAACTCAATTCAAAAATAGGGTTTTGTTAAATTATTTGTCTAACTTCCCTAAGTCATTATTAAAAAGAAGAAAACACCTGTTATCTTGGATAGTTAACCTCATCTTCAGGTAGATGTCAAAGAGAGGTGAATTGTCTTTTTCTAGCGTTAGTGGCTGGAGGAACTCTAGATGATTAGTTTAGGTTGGTGGTTTTAATTTTAGACATCTAAAATTAAGTTAAATGGATTATTTTTCTTAATTTCTAATGTTTCTTGAAGTTCAAGGAATTCAAAACTTGAAGTTCAAGTTTGATTAGTAATCTGAAGTTCAGATTTTACTTTTTCCTCCAAAGAACTTGATGTTAACATATGTGAAGCAGGATGGGATGGGAGGGTCAAGCAGGAGGGACAAGGAAAAGAGCCCTTTTTGACTTCCTGTTTTACTGAAACTACATATCCACTATCTCACTAAACTAAGTCATTCAGATAGTGTCCTTAGGTACCTTTTGTATCCAAAAGAAGAATGCACGAATGCAGAATACACAAGCAAGATTACAGGTCTGCATCACCTTTGGAAATGATGTCTCCATCTCTTTCCACACAGAGTAAAATGAATCCTAGGGCTGTTGTCCAGCAAACTGAGTTAATTAAATTAAATGGAAAAATGTGACTCAAGAGTACTCCAGGGTTCAGATTAGTAACATGAAGTGAAACTGTGCTGCTGTAACATTTCTGTGTGAGCTAAAAAGCACTGGTTAGTTACAATTATTTGTATTAAGAATTGTGGTATCAAATTTATGAATGTGAAGTGTACCAGCTTAAGACAGCAGTAGTTTTACTTGATGTTGTTATCCCTTATATTATGCATCTGTGAAAAGGCATAACAATTAAGCTTCTAGACATACAAAAATGCAAGATGCTGTCATTAAGAAAGCAAACACTTGTCATACTTTTGAGAAAAATATCATTTAAAAGTAATGTCAGCAGGACTGAGGTTTGGGGTCATAGTGAGTGTGGTTTATATCCATTAACTTCACTACCAGTTCTCCCAGTACAGACAGCTTCCTGACCTTTCTTCCCAAGTCGTAATGGAGAAAAGAGCCTTATAAAAAAACCTAGCTAAAGTCTTTTTCCCATCAATCCAGGCAGAATTGATATCTCTTTCTTCTCCCTCAGTTTTGAAGACTTGAGATTCTATCATTTCAGACCATGTATTCTATATTATCCTATGCTTGTAAATAGTTATTCCTTTATTCAAGCAGTAAATTTATTAAAACCTGGAAGCATATCTCTTCTAGTGGCTCTAAAGTCTATGGGTATTAGCTATAAGAGTAGAACAATTCGGGGGGGGTTGGCAATTTTTAATTTTAATGAGTAACTTCTTCAGCTACATTACTCCACCTGCACTGCGTTTTTGATAATGTAAAGCATTTGTAGAATAAAACACTATCTGAATAGCAAGGATAAAACCAGTTCATGCAGAACAACACTGTGCATCTTACTAGACTAGCTAGACAACACTGTAGTTTGGCTCAAAACCCACAAATTTTAAGTTTTATACTATTAGGAAACTTGAGCATGTTGAAGAAGTCAGTAACATAAAGAGAATGAAAAGGAATCTTCCCTTTCCTTTAGTAAATGACAAGACTGTGTCTAAACCTTTTAAGACAGCAGGCTAATTTCATTACTGCAGTGTATTTGTAATTGAATTACCTATCAGAAAGCTGTGACAGCATGCATGGAAAACACCATTAGTTAATCTTCACTCTTGAGATTTTGTTGATTAGCACTTCTAATAGGCTCCTAGAGGGAATTATGATCAATACAAGTTCTAATTATACATATATAATTCTTGTTACCATCCTAGTAGGTCTGGTTGACTGCCATGCTCTCTAGTGGCAAATATCAGGAATTTTTGTTCTAGAAACAAAATGTTCTGGGACTTTTTACTTGAATCAGAATCAAACTTGAGAATCTGTCTTGCCATAGCACTTGGAGTTAGTGTGTATTTCATGACTGAAGTCAGATTAGTAGTCCTCCTTTATGGACGTTTGGTTTCATCAGCCATGGACTTTATACATTCATAATACAGTTGAGCAATGATTTGTGCCTGTGTATGCTACAAATGTTTCTGTTTATGACTCAGAAACATTTCTCACATCCAAAATGAAGCAGAAGGAAAATTTTCATGATTAATTGCAAATGATTGATAAGTAAGAATCCATGTTAAATGCATGATGATCAATCAGTATCATACGGGCTTGATCAAAGAAGGACATTTGCTCACTTCATTAAAAATTATGGTAAATGATGTAATTACATCATTTTTGCATTAGGGGCCTACTTCTGTAAACTTACCTGGACTTATTGATGATGTCAGGTAGGGAATTGTCATGCATGGTAAAAGTGAGATGGAGGCTTCTTGTTTGGAGGATGTAGCAAATTAGCTACCATAAGGTGTTTTACTTAAATCTGACTGAATAAAATCTGCTGAAAGACTAGTAACTACTGTTCAGGT
Source organism: Megaceryle maxima (assembly GCA_024605025.1). NCBI lineage: Eukaryota > Metazoa > Chordata > Aves > Coraciiformes > Cerylidae > Megaceryle > Megaceryle maxima. The sequence goes on along the minus strand of JANHGN010007369.1, from coordinate 68,351 downwards.
GAATTTCTCTCAACATATCTTGATTTCACACAAATCACCCCTGCAAAAGGAATATCTTCATTAAGAATTATATTTAGTATCTTAATAAATATGTGTATACTTATTAAGTATATCTGTGCAATATTTTAATCTGGTTTTACATTATTTGCTTATAAGTTAAAAATATTTAAAATGAGCTTATCAAAGAAAGACGGTAATATGTGTTATAACAGTGGATTTAAACCAGTCCTAATGTATTTCACCTATTTTACTATCCCATTGAATGGCTTGTATCACAAACTCATGTATGATTATTATGATTCAGGTGTGTTCTCAGTATAGTACTGAAGGAAAATAACTTCTTTTAGTTCCTATTGTTAGACTTCTATCTGTCAAATCTTTTCATCCCCAGTATCCAGAACAGTATACAACTGCATGTGACTGTTACTCTTTTGGGACACTAGAACTACATCACTGGTAAACTTGAGCTCTGAAACAGGAATGATGGAGTAGGGAAATGATGACGTGATCAGGTGAGGAAGTGCTTGATGGGTTGATAAGCAAAGGGTGCAGGGTGAGGAAGACAGGCAGGACCATTCAACAAAACAGGGCAGGAAGGAGCCCAGCCCAAGTATATGCACATGAATAAGGACATGCTTGAGAGCAGAGCATCTGGGGGAAGGTCTCATACCTTTTCTGGGACAACAGCAGGAGTGTCTCTCTGAATGGCCTGTGCTCTGTTACATGGGGAACAAACAGGAGGAATTAGAGGTATGAAGAGTTTATGGGTCAGGATTAGAGGGCCAACCAATATTATGATGTTGTGGGTGTCTAATGTGGACTTCCTGGTCAGGAAGAAGTAATAGATGAAACCTTCTTCCAACTATTGGAAGATTCACATTTTCAGTTCCTCAGCTGCATTAGGAAGAGTGTTACCAGCAGGCAGAGGAATGTAATCCTTCTGCTCTGCTCAGTACCAGTGAGACCCATCTGGAGTGCTGAGTCCAGTTCTGGGCTCCCCTGTACAAGAGACATGGAGCCACTGGAGAAAGTCCAGCAAAGAGCCATGACAATGATGAAAGAATCAGAGCATCTGTCACAGGAGAGGCCGAGGGAGCTGGAACTTCTCAGCCTGGAGAAGGCTCAGGGGAATCGTATCTATGTACATAAATGGCTGATGAGAGTAAAGAAGACAGAGACAGACTCTTCCCAGTGAAAGAATGAGAGGTAACAGGCACAAACAGAAATACAGGAAATCCCACTTAAACATGAGAAAAAACTTTTTTTTCTGCAAAATTTGTTGAACACCAGGACAGGTGGCTCAGAGATGTTTTCCAGCCTCAATACCCAGGGATATCCAAAACCCAACCGGATATGTCATTGACCCTCCAGCAGGCAGGAGGGTTGGACTAAACAATCTCCAACTGTTCTGTGATTTTGTGAAAGATGTACTGGGGAGGTGAGTATGCTGTATCTGGAAATGACTTCTAATTCAAGTTAAATTGGAGTTGAAGCTAAATGAAAGTAAAATATTTAGTTGTAGAATGCAAAGTAGGTGACAGTTAAGTGTGGAACAACATAGGTGACAGGAATGAAAAATTGTTTCAGCTGTATTTAACTTCTGCATTCTTTCTCCCATTTTGACATCACCTGTTGGAGAAGTTGACCCTGTGCCTCACTCATGCACATATGTTACAACTCAAGTTGCATTCATCAGCGCAATCCTCTCTAATCATAGCACACTAGACTTTATCGCCCATTCTTTCCTCAGGGTTTCCTTACAGTTTTTTCAGGTTCAGATCTTGTTCCACACATGCACGCGTGACATTATTGATTCTTAACTGGTTTAGGAGCCTGCTTCTCAACCCTGTGATTTTTGGTTTACTTCTCTGAATGTGCATGCACACACTTGAATATACATGCACTTCAGAACTGCAAATGACCCTTTGGCAGATTAGGTTGTCTCCCGCCTTCCACTCTGCTGCTATCAAATCATTACCACACTTAGAGAAGGAATATTGGTTTTCCTGTCTCTTGAGACAGCATGTAAATGTTACTAGGAAGCTTCTCTGTGCTAAAATAATCCCTTTTTTTTATATCAAGCTCTAAAATTGATCATGCTTTTTGGTATCATGTGAGTAGGATTAAAACATGCAGCTTACTTCTGGCTTGTTTTTGCAACTTGGTAAGACAGTAATCAACCACTCCAAGCTGATAAATGAACTTGTAGTGTGACCAATCCTCAGCCTTAGATCTTTAATGGATACCTAAACAGATTGAACATAAACAGATCTTCAGGAATGTTCTTTCATTAAGCCTCAGCTTTATTCAGTGATACATGTGGAAGCTATTTTGTGGTAGGTGCTGTCTGTAAGCTAATTCTCCCTACATCTGTTCTGTCCTATAGGTAAGAACATAGGACTGGAAGAGACCTCTCTGGAGTCACTGAATGTAGCTTCTGCTTTCACAAAGAACCGAATCACATTCATGTCTTTTCAATTCATGTCTTTTCAGACTCCATCTTCATCTTAATTGGTCGCTTTTGCATCCACTTATTTTAGGTTTTCCAAATCTAATTTCTTTAATTCTCTGAAAATTTCTTTCAGTTACAAGGTAAATTTATTCACAGGAAGTTTAAAAACACTGTTCACATTTGTTCATATGGCAATATTGACATCTTATTTAGATAGGTTTTTCCTCCCTTTTATTTACTCCCTGGGGTATCATGGCAAGCAATCGTAGCTCAGTGGTTTAACTAGCTGTTCTTTTACTCAGTTACATATTGCATCCTTTCTGTTTTGTTTGTCATCCTAGCAGCCCTTCTGTTCAAGTTTCCAGTTTGAAAGAAACCTTATTGAGTTCATGTTACCAGTAGTGTAGATGAGGTCTCCTGCACAGTGTCATTAATTCTACCCTAACTAACATATGGAAGAATCCCATTTGTTTTTTTCCATAACCATAATACTAGCTGTGTAGCAATTGGTCAAAATGGTCAAAAAACTGTAACCATGTGAGAAGTTGTGCCTTTGGAGGCATAATTACAGCTGGATGATTTCCTCAGTTCTGTGTATCTTCTTCGGAGTCCTTTCTCCTTGGATACTGAGCATACATGAAGAACTAGCTGATACTAGTGTAGTCCATGGCACACTGTTCTCTTTAGCACCCTTCTCCTCACCCTTCCTCTTCAGGCTGTATTTGCCACTTCAACTAGGAGGAAATCTGAGAAACTTAGGTCTTTTATATATCCCCTTGGAGTTTTAATTAGCAATACCCAGTGAGAGGGAAGATCTGGTGAATCCAGATTAACTTTCAGATAGATCTGTAGTTTCTAAATATCCTTTTTTTTTTTTTTTTTTTTTTTAATATAATTCAAAGGAACTGTCCTCCAATAAATGAATCTTTTATTTTTTTTTTTTTTTTTTTTTAAGAAAAGAATGAACTTACTAAATTTGGGGTTGACCATGACTGAAGGTTTGCACTAGAAATTTTAATGTCACTGTGAAACTGAAGATAACACAGCTAGCATATCGTGCAATGTTAACTTTTTGGATCCACAGTTTTTGCCCAACTCCCAACAATTCTTCCAGTTTATCAGCAGGAACTAGAAGTACCCTCTCCTGTGTCTGTCTCCAAGGAAGTAACCTAATGTTCCTTCTGCTGATGGTACTCTTATGCAAAGAGCTAACTTGAAATGAGGCCATTTAAATATTTTTCTTTTCAAAGCCTTTGGGGACTTTCCTAGTTACTGTGACAGTTCTGGAAACTCAGACTTCTGGAGGGGGAGTCTGGTGGCTTTATGTACATGTAGGAGTCTCACTAGCACAGGATAGGGTCCCTGACCTTATGCTGTTGCTTTTTTTTTTTTTGTACTGTTTGTTACTATGGAGCCAGTTTCTTCAAGCTCTTTGAGCTTGAAATCTCTAAGCCAGGCAAAGATTCACAGTGACTCAAGACACTCTGCTTTCCCCACTTCTAGACCTGCCCAGAGACATTCTGCTTGAAGTTCATAGGGAAATGGTGAGTGCTGACTGACTGTTTTTTTGTGCTTTTAGATCCCTCTTATTTAGTAATGTTTGTGCACATTGAGCCCTCTTTTCAAAGTTTAATTTCATACTGCTTATCATGCTGTTTTCTTACATAAAATGATCAGCATCTTTAGTGTGGGGCCAAATGAAGTACCTGGAGGTTTGTCATCTCATTGCGGACAAGCAGCAGTGTTGGTCTGCAGAAGATGTCTCAAGGTGATGTAGGCATAGAGCACTTTATGGATTGGAAACAGATTTTCTCCCACTGTTTTTCCATCCTCCCACAGAGTACATTGGAACTAGTTTAATACAATTTATGGCGATCAGAGAGAATGGAGTAGAGAGAGTCTGAAGGGCCTTCTGACCTCAGCCTTTCCAATTGTGCTGCTTATTACAATGATAAATGTATGTGATGTGACCTGTGCAATAAAGTTGTTCAGTCCTTCCCCCAGCCTCTGTTTAGACTAGGGATGCATCCATCCTTGTCAGCTCACTAATTCACTTGGAATGTAGAAGTACTGCACCATAGAGCCAGATGAGCAAAGTTTAACTTCATGTCATGACAGTCAAGGAAAACATAATACAGCCAGGCTTTTCATGCATTTCAGTTGATGAGACTGAGTTCTGCATTGAAATAAAGAAACCACTCATTTCACATTAATTACAAAAGTAATGAAGATCTCTATATTGAATTTGTGCTATAGTATACAAGGTGTAGTTAAGATTCTTCATTCATGAAAAAAAAACCAACTAGAAAGTAAAATCTTTTAATTATTATAGATATTGCAGACAGAGCTATTGGAGGCAGCAACAGAATGCTGAAGTTTATGCAATAAAATCAAATCACATGGAAAATGGGAACAAATTTGCAAGTAGTTTCAGCTGTCTTTGTGTGGGATGTTCACTATGACCTAAACTCATGACCTAAACCTAGGAGAGGATACTGAAAGTGTTTTTTTGTACCTTGGATATCACGTTCCTTATACAAACCTGTGTAAGGACAAGTTCAAGTAATATAAAGAAAGGACTATTGAGCTATTTAAATTTGCAATCAAATATGGAGTGCTGTAGCTTAACAGGAAAAGAATCCATTTGTGTATAGTAGGCCAAATTAGCTGTTCCTGATTTTTATAGCTCTCACTAACTCTATTCACTATAAAAAATAAATATTTTAACTGTGCAAGATGCTATCAACCCAGATCCTTATTTGGCAAAGGAGACAGTGTTGTGCACGTGGAAGCATGGGGGTTCTTCATTCTAGGATTTTGAGGGCCTTCAAGGGTGTCATACTAGAAGACGTAGTAGATTCATCTTGTATACTATATATATGTGGCAGCACTACCAAACAGAAAAAAAAGTAACAAAAAACTTGCATACCTCCTACATGCCTAGGTCTAGGTGTTAATGATAACATTGTTCTAGCACTGTGCTGATATGGGTCTCTTTTTCAGAAGTAGATGTTAGCAGTATATGAAGGGCTAGGACCCAGTGACTGAAAATCTCCGCAGCTCCACAAAGAGCCATGTGGTGATATCAGTCTGCCACACATTGAAAATCTGGATAACATTTCTAAGTACATAAAGTCTCTCAGCTTCCTAGGAACTAAGGGTTTCTAGTTGGTTTTCTAACTTCAGTGTGTAGCAACTGCACTATATTATGCTATTATCCGTTACATTACTGTCCTCTAGTACTAGATGGATTCCAAAGGACAATGTTTTTTAACCTGTGTAATTTCTCACAATATTGTATTGAGTGGCACTGAATTCTTTAATGTCAGACAAAAAATTTTTTTTTTTTTTTGACCTTTCTTCAAATGTGTCTCCCGCTAGTGGGGACTGTGCACAGTGTTGCCCAGGTTTAAATTTATTGGAAACTTTCTGTTTCTAGAAGCATCTGTGGTCTTTTTTTTTCATCTGAGACTGGTGGAGGGATATTTGTTGCTTCTATACAGAAGAGAGAATAACTTTAAACTGCTCCACCTTAAAGAAAAATCTTTTGCTCTTTTTCATTATTTTCTGGAAACACTAAGCCGGTCTCTCCACCGTTTTTGTCATGCCCCCAAAATAAAATAATGCAAGTAATATAAGAGAGACTTCACTGTAGTTTAGTAGTTCTTTTTTACATATTTAACTTCCATAGAAATCTAGGGTTGTACTCTCTGCATGATCCAGACACTCTAATAGAGCAGAAAAACATAGTATTTTTTTCTTACACACTCTTTCTGGTTTAACTTCACAGGCCCTTAGAATTTAGGGTAAAGAAGGAGAGAGTTTTGCAGAAGCAGCTCAGACATCCATCTCGGAGAGTCATCAAAACAGAAACATTGTGAGTTAACGGCCCAGTTTAACCTAGGGTTGATGCCAGCTTTTTCTTCATGGAGAGAGGTTTTGGTTCAAGGTACTACTGCAGAGGTCAAATTGTTGGGATTTCCTGGTGAATTTGTATCTCAAAATCTTTAATGTCACTCTGTATATAGCCAATGAATATCACCAAGAGATAGCCAGCAGAACACAGTGGTCTGATTCTTTGTTAGAAGGTCTCTCTTGATGCTGTTTGCTTTTGTCATGTTGAAGTTTGTACTGAGATGGATATTTGGAGGGAATTTGCAGGGAATTGAGCATTTGAAGCGTATCTTCATATCAGCAAGCTTAGCTGTGCGTGTGGCGGGGAGAATAAATAGGGAAATGATTAATGTCTTTTTCTGTTGCACAACAGTAACGAGCAGCAGTGAGTGACCATCAGTGGGAAGGGAAGGGAAGGGAAGGGAAGGGAAGGGAAGGGAAGGGAAGGGAAGGGAAGGGAAGGGAAGGGAAGGGAAGGATAGTGAGTTACAGACTACATGTGCAAGAAGAACCATACAGTTTAAGTGAAGGATAAATGAGTGGTCCCACAACTGAGTGGTTGGTTGTGATTTATACTCGGGTTCAGTGAAGTATGTAGCCTGTGCTGTGCCACTCTTGCTTTGCTGGAAAGAAAAAGATTCAAGCCTGTGGCAGCACTTTGCTGAATCAGGATGTTAAGCACTTGTTTGAATGTTTTATTCTGGCTGACTGGACTTCTGCATGGTATTGAGCACGTGCATTGAGTCGCCAAGCACTCTCCATTCCTAGTAGCTTCAGGAATTAGACTCTCTCAGCACTTTTATTAACAAGCTAATTAAGCACATGGCAATAGTGACCATCTGTTTTGATTTCCCAAATACTTTTAAACATATTTGTCTGGTAATTTTAAAATACAAGCTATTAAAGTCAGTATTAGAACTAAGATATTATACTGCTTTAGCTTTTGTTCAGCATGACTAAAACGGTAGTGGAATTTCAGTTTGATATAAAAAAAAAAAAAAACTGTTATAAATACCAGAAGATAACTTCTATATTTATGACACTAATTATATTGCTGATAACTTGCCCAGGGATGACTGTTTCTTTGTAGTCAAGGTTTCTGTTGTAAACAAGAAATTTAGGGTCACTAAGTAGAGACTGATTTTCTTATGTAATGAGCAACATTTATTATGCAGTGGCTTCAGTGATTTATAGTTCTGTGTTTAAATACTGAGTGAGGTTAACTAGTTGATGTTGTGATTGAGAACATCTTCCCTCCTGTAGCTAGAATGGCAGCATACATAAAGTAGACAGGGTTGATGACAGACTGAAGACTTTCAATTGATCTTACTTTTAAAAATAAAAAATAAAAGCCCTCATTGGATTCATAGCCATATGTCTGCTATGTTTTCAGAAGATTTCTTTTCATCTTTGAATTTTCCATTACAAAGTCTTCATTTAAAAATAAAATGTTGAAATGAACATTATATTATGTGACTGGTGTTAGCTTTGATTCTATCCAAAGAGCATCTCAATATTAATGATGCAGAGAATGGCATGTGAGGTAGCATTATATGAAACAGTATTTTTCAAAGCATAGGATGCTTTAAAATCATTGATGAAACTTATCAACTCCATAGTTGCTAATAAAACTCCTACTGCAAGAATAAAATGAGGTGAAATCAAGACTGTCAACAGTGAGTATTAGATTCAATCATTTTTTTTGGTGTAGACTTTCCCCATTTTGTATGCTCATTTGCACTGCATTGCATCCTTAAGGATATGTGTGAGTCCCTGGTATGTGCTTCAGTGTTGTGCTCACAGAAGTTACACAAGTATTAACTAAAATATAGAGGGTTGATAAAAAAAAAACCACTCATCAATTTCAATTCAACTTTAATATTTATCACAATGAAAGACCATGCAGACAAGATGTTTTCAAACAACTCGATTAGTGTAGTGTCACAACCTAGCAGCCCACACTGGAATCAGCTCCCTCCTTCACCATATCTCAGTGATCTTCCCCTACCCAGTGTCTGGCTGACAGACCAAAGAGATAGATAAATACTGAGGCCATATAGCAGCCTGTCTTCAGCAGGGCACCTTATTTAATATATCTGTTATCTGTCAAGTTACCAGACCTCACAAAAATTGTAAAACCTTGGTATCTTCAACTGCTTCACACTGGATCAGTTGTGGTTGAAGTTCACCATGCGCCAGTAGGGGAACAACTGATAGAAGCTGTATGGATTTGCTAAGGAACACAGAAAACAAGGCTAAAAGCTCAGAAATCCCATATCTGAGTTAATAAGTTTATAAGACCAAAAATAATTTGACTTTCAGAGGAGTGTGATAAATAGCACTTAAATCTCTTTAACAAGTGTTTACTCAAGGTAGTGATACACTTTTACAAGCATGAGTACACTTCTTATGATTATTTAGAACATTATGCTCTGAAAACAGCATAATGATAACATTTTAAATCTGGATTCAAAAAGCACTCTAGTTTATATTTTTATTTATAGTCTGGGAGTTTGACTAGCTTGTGTGCTTAGCAGTCTGATAACTGCTATTCAGCTTCCCCCTAACTGATACTTCTCAATACAGAGAGATCTTTTAAACTACTACACTACTCTTCTATGTTTTTAATATACCTAAAGTTCAAGGTGATGGAAAACTTGGTAGTCTTTAGTGCGACTGTGTTGAGTAGTAGTGGTATGATTGCTACTTTGCTTAAAGTACAACTATTTAAAATTGAGAAATGTTCATGCAAGACCAAACAATGCAAGCCAAATTGTCTTGAAACATAATAGAATTTTAGTATAGTGCTAAATACAACTTGTAGCTAATGCAAACTCCTTACCAAGGTTAGCAAAGTCTAAGAGCTTCACAGATGTGAGCAATTGTGTTCTAGATATCATCAGATCTGAGAAATGAAGTAGCATCTTTTTTAAAGTTCTTTTTTAAACCTTCAGGTAAGAGTGTTCATTCTCACAGAGTATTTATGCAGCAAAAAGCCTGCTGAAGACTTTTAGGCAAAGCCATAGGGGTGAAACCTTTATAAGAACCTTTTCAGCATTGGGCACCTTTAAGACTTGGTTGTCTCATCTCCATTCCCAGCTGTTTAAGAAGCAGGGAACACAGTTGTGAAATTCTTCCTGATCTTCTGTTTGCAATAGAAAAACTACAACATTGTAAGTTGGTTGGAGTTTGTTAAGACGGCTAAAAGCATATAGATGAGGACAGGTTACCTAGACCATAACACAGCATAAGAAACTGGGGTAGAAATGCTGGAAAGATCTCTTTCTTTTCTTCCCACTGTCTATTTCTAACAACTCTGTTACTGGAGTACCATCACACTGCATATTCTGGACATTTCCCTGCTTCAGGATATTCCTGACACAATATCTGAAAATATTTGTATTTTGCAGTTTGCTTCCCATTTTGGAGTGTCTCATTCAATCACGTAGTGCATACACAGCTATACATATACAACAGCTTTATCCCAGCATATTATCTCAAGAATGTCTCCACAGCAGAGTTACCATATGGACTGTTTTCCTTTGGACAAGTTCTGGAAGAGTATATAACAATTTGGTTTGAGAGTGATCTTTTACATTAGTCAATTATTTTATGGTTAGTCTCCATGCCTCCAAATAACGTAACTTATGAGTAGTTGGAAGAGAAATCCAAGCCTAGTGAAGGTTTCAGAGTTCATCCAGAAAAGTGAAGATATATTTAAGTTCCTCAGTAAAAATGACTTAGATATAGCATGTCAGAAAACTACAATTTGAACAAAGTTTGGCTGGCTAAACAATTCGGGGCATTCACTGAAGTTGATGGTGACCAGAAATGGAAGAATGACCAGCAAATTGACTTGGAACAGCTGTCAGAATAAATTTAAAATCACCAAAACCCCTCAGTCTATAACACTTTAACTGAAAACAGAAAGGAACAACTTAACTGCTCTGATTTGTTAACTTTATGGCTGTTCACTCTTCAGTTATTAATATATTAGAATAAACAGTGTTTTTATAAAAATTCACTTGATTAAAAACATAGCCTAAAATGGAAAGAAAAAAACCCCAACATTTTGTGGCTCTTAGATTGATGCTTATATTTTTTTAAAAAATAAAGATATAAATAGCAGGATTTTTGCTTGCATATATGAATAAATACTGCACCAGTTCTACTGCTTACATGTGAATGTTTTGAATGACATAAAGCACTAAATTTGAATTTATGTAATATGAAGAATAGTTACTAAAGAAAACTTTCACAAAATTTACATTAAAAGAATATGAAGAGTAAAACTAAGTGCTGAAAGATAGGAAACACCAGAACTGAGCCTGCTTGTGTAAACCTGGCCTTTTTGTGTGTAGGCATACTTACTTAATTAGTCTCACTTTTTGCTTCACGGAAATTGCCTCAATCAATATGGTATGGACTGAATGAAGAAAGTGTGCATGCAGATGCATTCATCTTTAAAACTTTTAAAACTTTACAGAAGCTAGAAATTGTTTCTAGAATGTGAGGAAAATTGTAGAAAGAGAAAAGGATGATCTTCTGGCTCAGCTAGTCTATTACTGCTTTGGGAAATTAATCTCTTCAGGTTTCTACTGCATACCTTTTATGTGATGATTGACAAGTCACTTCAAACATGTCTTTATTGGTGATCATATGATACCTGTTGCATGTGAGCTTATTCTGACTTGATGCTGTGGATTCAATCCCCTCATCATGTGGAAAGTTTGAGAAAAAACCCCACACATGATTCTTTAACATTCTGGTTTGTTTAACCCAGTTAGATAGTAACATTGTACAGTTTATATGACTGCTGGGTTCACCATGAAAAATAGGGTGACTGGGACATGAAAAAAGTGAGGCATAGTGAATGTTCTGTGACCAGCTCATGGAAAGGTCATAATATAACAAATACTTGTGATGGTACATTGGAAAGGCTTTCATTCAGTCAGGAATTAGGAACAATTTTGTCTTCAGAAAGAGTGACGAGAAGAATTTATTCCCCAAGCTTTCTTATTGTCTTCCTATTTCAGTATCACCATGAAGCAGTCTCTTTCCTTCCAGGGATTATTGCCCATGTCACCTTTTTGCTTTCCAATCAGATGATTTTGTCTTGGGTCATGCCTGATGGCCAACAGAGAAGTTGCAGCCTCCCTGCATACTAGACAGTTCAGCTAACTTTCCCAGATTCAGATAACCAAGAGAAGCAATTCCTGGGGAATACTGACTTTCTGCCTCTAGCCTTGAGGCAAAATAGTAACATTCAGGAAATGTAGAGTCTCTTTAGCAATAGGAGCTGTGAGTGAGTACAGCTCTGCTTGGCAATAGAAAGTCTCCTGGTATTTTAAATGTTGATCTTTTTGAAGTCACTTAACATGAATGACTTAAAGATGTTGTTTTACCAAATACAGACACTCAAAGAAAGAGAAAAGTTTGTGCTGAACAGAAGGATCACCTCATTGGTATCTTTCAGTCAGGCACCAGTCATAAGTACTTCTCAAAGCAAAGCGAAATGAATTTGTTTGTTTATTATGTGACGGTACAATATGGCTTTATGTTTTTACTTTTTCATTCCTTCAAAGGATCAGACAGTCTCTCATGGTATTACAGCTGGTACTTAGAATAAATAACAGAAGAAATCCAAATCACTGCAGCTCAAAACTGAACACCAGGACTGTTTCATTAACTAGTTGTCCTGTTTTTCAACTGGGATAGAGTTAATTTTCTTCCTAGTAGTTGTTGCAGTGCTATATAACCTGAGCCGCAGCTCTTGCTTTTTTGGGGGGAAATAGAGGGCAGTAGCTTCCAAATAATTATCATGGAGGCAAGATACAGGAAAACAGCTATGTTGCTTAAAGTATATAATGAATCCTTTTTACCCCCAAACATTATATTAAAGTTGGAAACTTCTGGTTCTGAGGTCATTTATGTACAAAACCAAGGTGAAGCCAGAGTAATTAATGTTCTAATTATTCATTATCTAAAGATAATGATTTTTTCAAATCCATCATTATAAACTGCTTTATATATCTGTCAGGGAGTGGGGGAGTTGGAGTCTTTAATCCCTTCAGAACATCTGTACATGCAAAATGTACTGTGCAGCATTGCTTGTGCATTTTTAATTATCTAATTATGCTTCCTCTTTCAAAGAAACCATCATATTACCAGCAGTCTTTCTGAATAATTTGAAAAAGACTGAAAAACAATTTTAATTGGTTTTTCATTTAATTACTGCAGTTGATTAAGATGAAATATAAGTCATAAGCTTTTAGTATAAGAACATTACACTAACATTTTTAACAGGCTGTCCATGCTATTTTTAGAATGAAGAAATGTAGGAAAATAGTTTTATCTGTGGCTCAGACCTCAGAGTAGCTCTTACTTGCTTTCTCTTCATCTCAGTTTATTTTTTTAAAACTTTTCTGGATTTGCTTTGTTAGTCCTGACCTTTCATTGTTCCCTTTAGCCTTTCAGATTTTTCTCCTCCACTCCCTATTACTTCTGTAAAGGAGAAGTGAGCAATCTATTTTGTATGAGTGATGTAGTCCTCTTACATGAAGAGTAGTGAGGTGTCAGGTACTTCAGTACCTCAAGCTTTGGAAGGAAAAAAAGCAATGCAACATGTTGTAACGGGGAGAATAATGTTATTGCTAAATGTAATACAAATTAAAACTGGCGAATTCAGCTTTCTTGCTGCTGAAGTTTCCTCCAGTCAGTGGTGAGCATAAAAGCCTCCACATTTTTGTATTTGTCATTCACTCTCCACCCCCTGAATATTTATTTTCTTGATATAGATTTAACATTTGCATTCTTGCGATGTTTGGTTCACTTAATATATACACGGCTATTTGTAATTAAGTTTGGGTCATTTGAGCTGTTTGCCCTTTGCATCATCATTGATAGCAGTACCTAACCCTGAGTAGTGCCCTAGCAGTAACTAACTGCTTTTGTGTTGTTTTCATTTTTATGATTCATGTGATGAATTGGCTTCAGGCTGACAGTGCCATGGGTCTGCACAGGCAGACACACGAGCTCCTTCATACAGAGGCAATTGCTCTGCTTGCTTCAGAGAGTAGAGATTAAGTTGATGAAAAGTTCTTGGAAAACAGTTAAAATCTCCTTCTCCTTTGTAATGTTCAGACGTACTTTCTGAATTTTCATTCTTTCATTTAATGGAGAGATGCTACTTTTACAAGTTTCGAAAAGAGTAATCGATCAGAGCTGTGAAACTTGCACAATTCACTGGTCAGTATGTTATTGAGAAAGGCATTTTCACAAACCAGATTCTGATAGTATATTCCAACATGGAAATTTCCTGATCTTCTGAAGTAGGATGTTAATCAGTTAAGTTCCCAAAGTAGACTTCTGTAATGAAATCTTCCCCTTACCTCAGCGAGAGTTTACACACTGAACACAATGGGGCTGGACTGAGTCATTCCAGAGGCAGTATCTGCATCACTGAGTAGCACTTTTCAAAAAGATAGGAATGTTGTGAAGAACAGATATTTTTACAAGAGCTACTGAATTTCAACTATGTTTACACACCAATAGGACTTTACAGGAAAACAGTTTTCTTATTCTAGTAGCTATTTCATGGATTTATTATATGATCGATACGCACGTTAGATCGGTATGTAGTTCCAGTTGGTACAGACTGTACAAAATTACTATTTCATTTAATCAGCTAACTTCTGTATGGTCTGATGAAGTCTCCTGGCTAACTAGAGAGAATTTTAAATATAGGATTTGTGTTTGTCCTTTGGTTTGTAAAGCACCACGTTTGAATTAATTTATGAAATACCATAAATTGTACAGTAATTAATCTTGCAGCAAAAGCTATATATCATGTGTAAATACAGCTATATATTCTAAGACTGACAGATCAATTTGTGGATTGGTAATTTAGAGTTTGGATTTATTAATTACGTATCGTATAATACTAATAACAAGACTTGGTTTATTTTTAGAAATGTAATGTTCCTCATTATAAATGAGTGCTCATCTTCCCTTTGGTCCACAACCATTACATGTTCAGGAGGTTATTAGTATTAATGAGCTACCTTCTTGCAAAGGGTGCCATAGGGGCTATGAATTAGTACATGATTCTGCATTCAGCAGAACAGAAAGGAAGCTTGCTAGCACATGCTGGTGAAGGCCAGGGAGTCTGTCTAAAGAATCAAGTTACTGCAACTGTGTGGAAAGAACTTATAATAAAACATCATCTATACGGCAAGGAATACAGGGGAGCATTTATTTACTCATGGCTTGCATTATTGGAAAGAAGGATGGAGTAAAAAACATGCAAATAAACACCTAAAGTATTTTTTTATAAATCATCAGTATGTCAAAGAGAATGAAGGAAATGCTTGAATTTTAGCAATGGCTAATCATTTAAGACTTTTTCCCTAAAGGATATACTTCCAGATATTATATAGGTGAGTTTGTGGGCAAACTTTGTTCTAGCTTCTGTGTCTTACTGTCTTTCTTTTTCAGGTTATGTGTACTGTTGGCAGGTATTGTATATAGTTACTGAGAAATACTGTCTATCTGTATATCAATTTTCTCAATCCAAATAAGTTGTACAGTATAATTTCGTGCATCTTGAATATATGTACTTGATATCTCGATGAAGAAATCTAAACAATGATTTAATACATGTGACAGGCTTTCTTTCAGTTCTGTATAGTTGTGTATGCTATAGTTTAGTATCAGTAAGTTATAATGCACCTTGTGCTTGTAGTGTATTCATTTTATAGTATTTACCTCAGGGTTAATTTTTATGGCACTCTGTAATTCAAATTACTTTTTGAATATTTTTTTCTCTTAATAGTTCATTCTTTGTTCTGACAGACACAAGTACAACTTTCAGGTAGTGGCAGCTTGCAAAATTAAAAGTGCTGCTTTCTGTCCCAGCTCTGATGGCTGACATGTAAATACAGTCTTGTGTAGTACATTTACTACTTGATATAGGATCCATCTCAACTGCACAAATTTGGGAAGGAAAATGTAAGCTTTTTTCCCCTGGTGAAGGGAGTGGTGTCTTCCCAGCTGATGCAGGAGCCCAAGGGCAGTGGGTGACCCAGGTGCTCAAGGACAGTTCTGGGAATCCAGGCCAGAGGGCTGGCTCTGTGCTTGCTGGCATTGAAGGGGTTTTTGCTTTAGTGGGTTACTTAAAAAAAAGAAAATATAAATTAAAAATCGAGTGACTCTTATTCCATGCTTAGTATCTGTGATGTAAAACAGAGGTGCAGATGGATTGTCTGTAACTATTCTTAATATACACGTTCATGATGTTGTTATGCCAATAATTAGAAATAGCATCAGAGTTTTTTTTCTAAGCTTTGAAAGAATTGCTGAAGATTATAAAATAAATTTTAATAAAAATGTAGTGAGTTTAATTTAGAATTTAATTTAGAAATAAAGGGAGTATGCTGATAGATAAGTTACTCTTAGTTATCTGGCTACTGAAAACTGTACTTATTTATTGTGTTATGATAGCTAGGTTTGAGTCAAAACTATAACTTAATAATTTACCAATTTTAGCCACAGGCCTGCAAAACCTTTCATCTGCATTTAAATCAATATATCAGTAATCCCATCAAGTCCAGTAAAGGAAAAGGAAAATTTTCAGTATTTTATTATCAGAAGGGTTAAGTGTAAATGAATGTGTAAATTCTTGCAGGTCTTTTGCTTCTTTGTGCTTCAGAAATTAAACTTAACCATATTGAAGAAAGTAACAGTGTGAGCTAGGAGCTGCTTCTTCAAGTGAAATGGGTTGGGATAATACTATGTTCTAAGGGTGCACAATTAGATGGTATAAGAAGACTGAGTTTTAAAGTGTCATTCTTTTGATACTCTTCCAATTTATGTCAAGTAATAAAATATCCCAGGGATTAGATGAACACAAAGGAAACTTAATTTGTTTAATTAGTTATGACAAGTCAAAGCATCAGGCAGCTGTAGGATTTGGTGCTTAGTCCTACCTATTAAACCTGTATTGTAGCAAACTAATAGCTATTTTGCACTAGAAGTACACTAGAACATATTTCCTAGGAAAGTAGGACCTGATATTTGCTAGGTAGAAAAAAGTATAAAATTAATCTGAATTCCTATATACTTTTTTTTTTTTTTTTTATGTGAATCTTCTAGATCCCTCTACCTGTCACAAAGAATGAAAATTGAAATTTATCTGGGTCTTTGAAAAAGCAGTTTATCCAATATTCAGAAAGCATTCATAGTCCTTGAATTAGAGAATTGACATGTAAAATTTGGATTTTGCTGCAGTTAAGATACTATAATTTCTTATTTCTCAGTTGGTGGACATCATTTTCTCCTAAACTATTAAATAATGTGAGATTACAACTTTTCAGTTCTGTTGTACAAAACAGTGTACTAGCATAAAAACAACATAAGATTACTATTTATTGTATTCATAAACACTTGGAAATCAATAGAGCAAAGTCAATAGTATGACAAAAAAATATTTCTTTAATTGCATAGCAGATTTTATAGTCCATTAAACTTTATTGCTGTAAATGATGTTTATAGATTATCATGTCAGCAAGGTATATAGAATCACAAAATCACAGAATTATTGAGGCTGGAAAAGACGTCTGAGATCATTGAATCCAGCCTGTGACCCAACACCACGACATCAGCTAAATCATGCCACTAAATGCAGCGTCCAATCTTTTCTTAAACACCTCCAGGGATGGTGACTCCACCACCTCCCCGGGCAGTCCATTCCAGTGTCTAATCACTCTTTCCGTGAGGAAGTGCTTCCTAATATCCAACCTAAACGCCCCTGGCGCAGCTTCAGGCCATGCCCTCTCGTCCTGTCACTAGTTTCATGGGAGAAGAACCTGACCCCCACCTGACTATAACTTCCCTTCAGGGAGTTGTAGAGAGTGATGAGGTTCTCCCTGAGTCTCCTCTTCTCCAGGCTGAACAACCCCAGCTCCCTCAGCCTCTCCTCATAAGACTTTCTCTCCAGTCCCTTCACCAGCCTCGTTGCTCTCCTCTGGACCCGCTCCAGCACCTCAGTATCCTTCTTGAAGAGAGGGGCCCAGAACTGCACACAGTACTTGAGGTGAGCCTTCACCAGTGCTGAGTATAGGGGCAGAATTGCATCTCTAGTCCTGCTGGACACACTATTCCTGATACAAGCCAAGATGCCATTGGCCTTCCGTGCCACCTGGGCACACTGCTGACTCATGTTCAGCTGGCTGTCAACCAGCACTGCCAGGTCCCTCTCTGCCAGGCCACTCTCCAGCCACTCATCCCCCAGTCCACAGCGATACATGGGGTTATTGTGACCAAAGTGTAGGACGCTGCACTTGGCCTTGTTGAATCTCTTACCATTACCTGCAGCAAATTGACCCAACCTGTCCAGGTCCCTCTGCAGCTTCTTACCCTCCAGGGTGTCGACACTGCTCCCCAACTTGGTGTCATCTGCAAATTTACTAATGGTAGACATGATCCTCTCATTTAGGTCATCAATAAAGATGTTGATTAGAACTGGGCCCAGTACAGATCCCTGGAGGACACCACTGGTCACTGGACACCAACTGGATGCAGCACCTTTCACAACCACTCTCTGCACCAGGTCATCCAGACAGTTTTTAACTCAGCAAACATGTCAATATAGCTCAAATGCCAGCACATAGAATCATAGAAATGTCTGGGTTGGAAGGGACCTCTAGAGGTCATCTAGTCCAACCCCCCTGATGAGAGCAGGGACATCTTCAACTAGAGCAGGTTGCTCAGAGCTTCACCAAGCCTCACCTTGAATGTCTCCAGGGATGGGGCCTCAACTGCCTCCCTGAGCAACTTGTACCAGTGCTCCACCACCCTCATGGTAAAGAACTTCTTCCTAACATCCAATCTAAATCCATTCTTTTCTATTTTAAAACCATTGCCCCTCGTCCCTTCACTACAGGCCTTTGTGAACAGGCCCTCTCCAGTCTTTCTGTAAGCTCCCTTCAGGTACTGGAAGGTGGCTATTAGGTCTTCCGCAAGGCTTCTCTTCTCCAGGCTGAACAATCCCAGCTGCCTCAGCCGTTCCTCATAGGAGAGGTGCTCTAGCCCCCTGATCATCTTTATGGCCCTCCTCTGGACCCGCTCCACCAGGCCCATGTCCTTCCTGTGCTGAGGGCTCTCAAAAGAAGTATTTTCAGTTTCTTCCCTCTCTCTTACTGAAGCATTGATGCGTAAACTCAAGAGTTCCAAAATGGAGACAGAATGCCTACAGAGCTATTTGAGTAGGGGGCATCATCAGTAAGGGGTCACTGAAATCCAGTTCCAAGTGCTGGTGGAAAGGAGCTATCCATGTCTAATCAAAGTAGGAAATAGGACCCCTGAAAATGAAGCCTACATGATTCTGCCCTGTCCACATATCTGTCTGTCTGTCCTTTTGGTCTGTTCTCTGCCTGAAATGGTAAAGTGTCTCCTCCTCTACAGAAGCAGAGAAGCAAACCAGTCAGTGGCGTTGCCCTTTAGCACCCTATGGGCACAGGTGAGAGGCCTTGTTTCCTCAGCAGAGGAGGAAAAGGGACTCGGCATCGGAAGCTGCCTGCTGCAGGAGTGATGCTGGCAAGCCCAGATATAATGAATTAGAAAACAAAGTTTCCGCTTGAACATGGGGATTGTGTGGTAGCACTCTGAGCTAATGATGCTGGTTGATTGCATATTCAGACAGTATTATCATACTAGATCTCTAGTTTTTAGGTTTTCTTGGTAAGTATTCATTTTAGTAACATCACTTCTTAAAGAGAAAACATTTCCTCAAGTTTTCTGGCCTTAGCCAGAATTCTGCGGTAGAGCTATGGACTAATATCCAGCCCAAAATTAAGAAGGATAAACTTCACTAAGTCTTCTCAAATTGTAGAAAAATATTTTTATCAGAAGTTTCAGGATTAATTTTGTGATGTTCCTTCCTGCTTTTTAAAATTAATTTTTCATTTGAAGAATAATAACTCCTATGTGGAAGTGACAATATTTTTTCATATGACAGTGTTTGTGGAGAGGTAAAGAAAGTAATCAGTGTTACTTGAAACAAAAGTAGTTCCTAAGTTAGTTAATTTGTAGAGTTGAGGTTATTGCATTCTGTAAACAACTATAAAATTATTACTTAGTGATCACTTAGACTTTAAAAAGCAGCCTGTGTGTGCTGAATGCGCTCAATAATAGAATAAGGAATTTTACATCGAGACATCAAAAAATGCATGTTCTTATGATTTTGCCATACAAACCCAAAAGCAACTGAAGTTGCCCAGATTCATATAAGTCACAGGGTGTCAGTTCTTCTTTCATAGACCCCTTCATTTCTCCATAGCAAGTTTTCCAATCTGTCTGAAATGTTCTGTAACATAAAGAAGCTGCACCTTTTTTTTTTTTTTGAGGGATGGAGGCAGACAGGAACAGGCCATCACATCTGCTGGGAAGGGAGCCTTCTGGAAGGGACAGCTTAACAAATAAGTTCAAAATTTGACTTTAAAATACAGAATTACTGTGAAAAAAAAAAAATCCTCACAATTAGTATGTTGCCAGTAGGTGTACTAATCAGCAATACAAGATCAAGGAATTTTCCCTGTACTAGGATGATTTAATAACTGATGTCAGTCTGATGTCAGACTGCAGCTTAAATTTCTAGGTGTCTGCAGAGTGATCTCTAACTTCATATGGCCATGAAAGCCAGGGTTTCACTTGGGCATAGCAGTGTTAGGACTGTGTACTAATATGTCCTGTATGTATTTAAGATTGTCCTCTAGAGCGTGTTTCTGAATACTTTATCCAGCCTCTATGTGCAGGAGCAAAAAAAGTATTTGTACAAAAACTCTCAAATGCAATGTGATAGCTGAAGGAAATCAAACAGAACTGACAGACTGATTCCTCTTTCTGTCAGTCAGTGGAAAGTTCTAGTAGCCTATTAAGGCTTTTTGGTCTCGTATCTCAAAATTACTTTGCCTTCATACTATGGTAATTGCTTTTACCTTTAAAGAAGTGAGAGAGCAGACCTAAAAATACTATATATTATCTCTCTGTGGGAAGTATGAAAATATAAAAGATGATATCTTCGTCCCTATTGGGTGTTAAGGCTTTGTTGAATAGTGCTGATAAGATCCATGTATTAACCTACATATATTCTCTTGGTCCATGTTAATTTTCTGTGGTTGTGATATTGCTGATTTATTGTTTTCTATATTCTGGGAACATAGATAGGAAGGCTCCACATGACTTTCAAATGTTGCGTGTCTCTGTCACTCTGAAAAACATGGGAAAGTGTTCATTTTATTTATTTCCCTCGAAGAATTGAAGAACAAATTATAATACTGAAAATATATACCCTGAGGAGCATCAAATTAACCTTTTATTTGTGAATCAGATAAACAGAAATGTATCAAGACTTAAAATTAATATACTAATAAAAAAAAAAAGGCTTTTGGAAATGCCATTACACAGACAAATTAACATGTTTGTTTTTACTTTGTAACTGTAGTACATTTACTCCTAAATTGCAAGGCAGACGGATGGGGACTTCAGGGAGAATCACTAAGAGCACAAGTGTGAGCGGAGAGATGTATAAGTTGGAGCACAATGATGGGAGTCAGTCGGACACAGCTGTCGGCATGGTTGGAACAGGTGGGAAGAAAAGACGTTCCAGTCTTAGTGCCAAAGTGGTTGCCATAGTGTCTCGAAGGAGCAGAAGCACATCTCAACTTAGCCAAACAGGTGAGTGAGACACACACTCTTCGGAAACAGGACTCTCACCAAATGTGATTTACCATTATTTCATGTGTGGCATCTGTGTTACATGTGTATGGATATAGACCACTCAGGAGAGAAGATTTTCCAGCTGTCAATAAATTTCCAAGATGCTAATTTTCTTTGATCATTAGGGATCTGCAAGAAACAGTATACAAATGCCTCTTAGAAAATGTACCGTAACAACTTTCTGTCCTGGTCAGTGAAAAATGTTTTTATCTCTTAAAAGCTTTGTTTACAGGTAGGCGAGGAAATGCGAAGACAAAAGAGACATATGTGGGTATCAAGCAGTGGATAATGGTTTGGCAATGAACAGCTTTTTATGTATGCATAGGAAATCTCTTCTAGCAGAGGAGTTGAGTATAAATGGGGAAATTGAAATCCGAGCAAATGAATGGGAGTTATGTAACTTGGATAAAATGTTGTAGTGGCAAAAAAAAAAAGGTTTTGAAAACTACCTTTGTTTTTGTAGTCAAAAGTAAATCCAATTTTTTTTCTTTAAAAACAATGGCAAACTGAGGTCAGTGATTTCAGATAAATTAGACAACAGCATGATGCTTTATTAAGAACATAAGACTTCCAACTCTTTATTGTGACTTCAGAAATCTTAGAAGCTTCATATCTGCATAGCCTGAAGGAGCAAAAGCTCATACAGAAAGCTCTAAAAGGAAAAAAAAAAAAAAAAAAAAATGTTTTAATGTCCCTGTCCTGCTCCTATTGAACCCCAGTGAAGACTTTTGCTCTTGTCTTCAGTGGCAGCAGGACCAGACCCTAGGGGTTCTTTCTTACTAAAAGAAGGAAATGAAAGAAGAAAAGCTCCAGCCTAGCATAGAATGCACTCATATCGCAGCATTCCTCTCACATAGTCAGGGTTATCTAAACTAAGGTAAGTAACAATATTGTTTATTTGTATTACCAAATATCTCACCCTTTTCCCTTGGTTTTCTTTTGTTGCCAGAAGAGCATTAGAAGTGATTCTTTCAAAATCTTAAGCTTGGTCAACTTTAAAAAAAAGATTGGAATACTTTTCTACACAACATATTTATGAATTTTAATCCAGCAAGCACATAATCATGCAGTTGGACCAAATGATAGATGCAGTAGGTGTATTCAAAGCACAGAATTGTAATTAATATTGTATTGCTCAAAAATGCACTGTCTGAATTTTAGACTAGAATATAGGTAATTGCATATAGTAAGATGTTATTTTAAATGCATCAGAATCAATTACGTGCTCTTAAAGTGATCAAAAGTAGTATTGTATTTTAGAAAGGATTTTAGGTTGATGTTTTACTCCACTCACTATGAACAAAGTAGTTTAAGTACTTTACAGTGTTTTTGTGGTTTGAACTGGTGCTTCTGTCTAGCTTGTAAATCTCATTAAAATAGGAATTACTGTGACAGAGCAAATCTGTACTCCCTTTTAGTAGTCCAGCTCTGACCAGGAACCAGGGCTGTATGCCTAAGAGGAAGGCACAGGGGGCTACCAAACATAGGATGATTTACCTTGCATGAGCCCTAACACTCCTCTCAGTGAAGTTAGTAACTCTAAACTGTGACTTCTAAACAGTTCTCAGCATTATCTCTCTAAAGTTCAGATGTTCCCATTCTTGATAAAAAGATACCACAACTCTCCAAATTTTGCTTGTTGTAAATTTCATATCAACAGGAATTTTGCAAGGAATGGAGCACTTAAAGTTATAATGAAACTCAAACAGCAAATCAAATATGAAAAGTACAGTCTTGTATTATTCATGATTATATAACAGAGTTGGGAATGGTATTTACTTTGTCTTACTGTGGCTCAGGCAAACAGTACTATCTGTGGTACAAGCAGAACAAAGAAAATGTGACATGTTTTGTCAGTCACTGGTTTTTTAGTTAAATGATGTCAGAAATCAGTGAGTTAAATGAATGCATTTTTTAGAATAATATACACATTAGACTTGATAGGTTTTCAAAAAAAACCCATTTTTGGACACTAAATACTCATGCCCTGCGTCAGAGACCCACTTTCTTTCCTTCCTGTAGTGTACAAGAGTGAAGGAGAAATCTAAAAAGGTCTAATTCATTTGAATGTGTTGTGCCTAAGTAACTTAGTAATGTCTTCATTATTGAGAATTAAAAAAATTAAAATAAAATCTGTTTTGACAATATAATATAAACTAGGTCCTTCAAATTGATTTTGTGAAAATTGGTTCTAATAGCCAAAAAAACTGGTGTGGAGGACTATGATGCCTCCAAAAAGTTGTGCCCGGTTATGAACTTCTACTACAGATCTTCAGTAACAGAAGGTGTCCTGTTGACACAGAGCATGTATTTTAAAGGCAGTATAAAAAAATGCAGAAATACGTGTGTAGCCTCCATAGTCTTTCCTGAAGTGGTCAGCTTAATTTTTTTAATTATTATTATTTAATTTTTATTTTTATTTTTATTTTTTCCTATGGCTTGTGAGATTGTCAGTTTGGTAAGAATGACATATAGTTATTTTTTTCTGAAAACTTGAGTAGATAAGTAATTAAAAAAAAGGTCAACTATTTCTTGGAAATCAGAGGTTCTGTATTTTTGTGGAACATGTAGATCTAGTTTACTAGTTTACTACTGGCTTAAAAAAACAGCAAAATTAACTTCCATCTTGCTTATTTTGATTTGGGGAAATGGTCAATAAGGGCTGATTTTGACTTTTTGTAGATAATTCTTGCTTCTAGCATACCACACAAATTTAATCTTATATAAAAATAGAAGTTTGTGTATGAAACTGCTACTAGGTAGCTATTATTCCTAAGAGTTTATTTTCTTTTCATTTGGAAGTGTGTGTGTGAGCCTGTGCATTCATGTATGTGTCTATACACACATGAACCTCTTTGCATATATGAGGCAGATCCACTGGCATGTTAGATTAAAAGGACCAGTAATCACACTATTTGGTGCACCCTTGTTCAGTGCTGTTGGAAATTATTTATTCCAAATATGTTCCTTATATCATTGTCAGTGAAAGAAGCAGGTGGGGTTTTTTTGTAATATGTTTATGTTGCACCTTCCTTTTGAATATATTTAAGATTTCATAATGCTTTTTGTAACTGTTCATTGAAATAATTAAATATATAACTAGATTTTCTAAATAATTAGAGCAACTAAATCATAGGTAAATGATAAGAAAATAGATTGTCATAGGAAATGGTAATCTATTTTCTTGATTTGGTGATACAACACTCTATTGCCCTACAGATATTCTTATCTTAGAGTTTCACAACCAGTGAGTGACCATGGGCAGTATTGATCACAGTGCATTTTGGTTTGGGGTTCTAGGTTTGTTTTGAAAGAGATAAAAACTGCCACTATAGGAGGAAATAGCTTTATTATGTAATATGTAGTATAAATAGAGACATAATAATGCATTTCAAAGTAGATGGAGGTAATTGTAGAAATATCACCAGTGAGATGAGTTCTGGAGAAAAGGAAAGGCTCAATCTCAGATAAACAGAAGTATTTCCATCCTTGGATTCCTCTCGGTTCTCCTGGTACACACAGAGGCATGCCTTAAGAAGGCAAAAGATTTCCTCCCCTTTGCTTCCTATTCCCTGGTCAGCAGATGGGAGTTCAGAAAGATTTTCTTATTTAAGAGCTAACAGTTGTTTGCAACCATTCTGACAATATATCTTCACCACCTTGCTATCAGAGATTTGGTAGTTTCACATCTCTATGATGTGTTCAGCCTGATGCAATTGCCTGCTGGGGCAGCAAGACAGATTTTTCTCTTTAAAGCAAATGGACAGGATGGCTGCCTGTGTTTTTCTTTGTTTTGTTGAAGGACTTGGAGGATTTTCATACTTAAACCACTTCTAATGGAGGCCAACTTTTCTGTCAAAAAACGTAAGTGAGATTCAAGTTTTGTCCTGCTCTGGCGGGGGGGGTTGGACTCAATGATCTTCATAGGTCCCTTCCAACCCCTAACATTCTGTGATTCTGTGATTCTGTAAAGGTTTAAAATTAATACATAATAATCTGGTAGTGTTTACTTAACTAAGATATCCAAAACATGATAACCAGTACAGACAGGAAGACAGAAAATACCAGCTTTGCGATAAATATGAACAAAACTACCAGAGATGCAACTGGTGAGCCTTTTGAGATATGGGCTCTATTTTTTCCACATATGAGTTCTTTGAGAGTACTTTTATTTTCTACAGTGCTCAACAACATTAACATCAGTATTCTGACTAATTTTCCATTGATGTTGCTTGAGAAATATTACGGGTCTCATGTAAGAGAAAATTGATGTTTTGCTTGAGGTACTGTATAGTGTTCCCATTGCTGCCTCAAAACAGATGGGAGCAGAAGAGATGCAGAGGAGGAGAGCTAAGGAGCTTGGAAAGTGGAGAGCTTGTTCAGTCTCATGTTACTGATAACAGGTCATTTTCCTAAATGGAAATACTTTGCCATGTATGAACCACAATGAGGTATTTCTACGTAAGAACCAAAGGTACTTGCTGTCCATCTCCTGTTTGTGAAGTTTAATATCCACCACTTGAACTAAAGCAATAGACGTTAATGTTTTAGAGGGAGGTTACATACCAAGAAGTGAAGCTGAAATAAGTATTGTCAAAAGGTGAAAACAGAATAAAAAGAGGCTCTGCTCATGTCTGTGCATCTGCAAACTGGATACTTGGAAGGAATCTTTAAGTTTCTGACTGATTCACTTAGGAAGTAACTGGCACCCTGAGCAGAACTATATGAGAATCTTATTATGATATTTCCCTATGCAAAAATTATATGTGTCCTCACATGGAATTCCTTGCTACAGTATATTTTCTGTAATTTCCTGTAATTTTCCCATTAAAGAAGTGGCTTTCTGTATGTGTTTTTTTGAGTTAAATTGCAAATTCCCAAGATCAGAAAAGAGAACATGTAAGTGAGGAAATGGTCATGGAACAGTGAAGCCCTGATAATCTCGTGCTCTACAGTATAGCTGTGCTTCTTTGCTGTGCTCACTCTAGCTTTAAGAGCACTTCATCTGGTTGACTGCCCTACATTTCACCTTTTAAGAATGATCTTAAGAAGGCTTTCTCAGGGTTTTGTTGGATGACTGAAGTTGAAGTAAACATTTAGAAAAGACAAGCCCATCCATTACAAAAAAAATGTCTTCTAGTGGTGGAGGATATGATGGTTCACTGGAGGTACTTAGTGACTGTTATAAAGAACCACTATGCTGTGGTAAAAATAACACTGCCTGGGAAAAGTGTAATCTTGCAGGCTCAGAGCTACATCATTTCAGAGTAGACATTGCTTGGAAAAACAATCTGAGCTTTTCATTTTCATCTTTGTCGGGTAATGCCATCAGGGATAATTTTCTGTCCATCCTTGTGGTAATTTTATGACACAACAAGAGATTTCATACAGTTCTACATATTACAGACAGATGAAGCACTCAATATATCAGAATTAAATATGCGGGAGGCTAGAGGCCTGGGGGATAAGGAGAGATTGTTTGTTGTCATTCTTGACAAAGCCATTGCAATAGTCATGTTTGGGGTTTTTTTCCACATTTCATTTTTATTTAGTCTCAATTATAAAAAAATGACAAGGGTGCACTTCTGAGTATGTTTCTTTTACCTCATAACCCCTCAGTTGATTTTTTTATTACTGTAGTGAAATAAAATTTGTTTGTTAAAAAAATGACATTTATTAGAAAAGAAAGTAGAGTGCTAGACAAAAGTTCAAAAGACTTATTTTATCTAGATTTCAATAAATAATCTATTAGATTGGATGGAAAGCATGGGGATCAGTAAACCATACTGGATGTCAGGAAGAAAGTGGGTAAGAGGGAGGCATCATCTGGCTTTACTAAAACAAGAGTCAGAGTGCTTAGTGATTGAGTTTCTAAGACAAAAACCACAGGCAGATCTCATTAATATTTTAATAAGAGGTAATGTATGCTACTAGAATATGCTGGTGATACTGATTTGAGAAGTATGCCACTTCCAGGTAATAGAGAGGAAGGACTGATGAATTTGAGGACTACAACAATAGAACTGTGGTGAAATGTGAGAAGGCAGAGTGCAAGATCATTCCTTTCAGAACGAGTACTGAAAATTTCCAGATGCAATCTGGGAGCTCTGTCACCTAGTAAAAACAGGAGGAGGAGGATGACATGGCTATAATAAAAATCAGAGGATGAATGTAAGCTGTGTCAGATCTAGCCAGGGAAAAGGCAAATGCTATAGAGTGAATCAGGAAAAGTATTTCCTTGGGAGAGCTCAGAAAATGTTAACATTACTGAATGAGGCACAGCTGACAGCTCATCTGGAATATTGGATGCTCCACATTCAAGAAAATTAATACTGGATGTTTCTGGGAATTGAGACCTTGCTGGATGATTCATTGACTGATTTGTTAAGCCTATAAAAATGAAGGTTGAACAGGGATGTGATTGTTTTGCAAGAATTCAGTGCGAGTAAACATGAAGAAGGCAGAAGGGTTTTTGAAGCTTAAGGGCAATGCCATAAAAAACTGTGGTATAAGTACAAATGTGTATAAATTCATTATAAATAAGTTTTGCATTTGTCTCAAAATTACAATGAAGTTTCTAACAGTCAGAACAGAGAGAGGTATCTTAAAGCACTCAAAGCAATTTGCATGCTAGGGACAAAACAGCCTTTTTTTTTGTTCTTTTGTCTAGCATAATTTTCTAATGGTAGATGCAGAAAATTGTCTTGGAAGTCAGAATTACTATGTGTCTTAGAGCCAAACAGTTAGACCACAGGTTAAGTTTAGTTTTCTTTAATTCACCCGTTGTTCATTGTGTTGTAGAGGAGCATTTCCAAATACTTGTTTGCATTGGGCATTTATCTCTGCAAGGATGCTTGGCATTTACACATGAGCTTTCTCACCTGCAAATACCTCCACTTTGTTATTTTAAGTCTGCAGGCTTTGCAAACTTTTTCCTTAACATTAGACTGTGTGTACTTGAAAACAGTAACTTTCTGCAGCCTAGCTCACTCATTAGCCTTGTTTGTCAGTTCAGTATTATCTCAGTGAGAGCCTTTCCTGTCTGGGTTGTTACTTTTCCCAGAGCAGGCTATTAGAAACCTTGCTTTTCATAGTTGTGGTGATCTATGAGGACAACAGCTCTGTTGCACAAAATGAAGAATGGAGGAAGATTGACATTCAGATGGATTTCTCTTTTCAACCAATCAGCAGAAGGGATGGTAATGGTGCCTTGGGGATGGTGACAGAATCTGGGCACTAAACCTGATACCCTGACAGCAAAGAGCACCCCTCTGAATCCAGCAAAAGCTTCATACCAATCCTGCATGTACCCAAATGTTTTTGCAGCAGGAGGGGAGGAAATGAACAAATGGATGACGAATAATACTACAGACAACAAAAAAGACCTGATTATTTTTGCAAGAGGAACTCTGTTCTAGTAGTGATACTTAATTCTTTTAAACTATTGAGTGAATGTAAGCGTGTTCTTTTTTATTTACTGTTGCTGTCTAGCTGAGGAATTCACCACCCTTAATAGAAACAATTCAGTTCCAGTTACTCATCTTACAAAAGATTTCCTAATAAGGACTAGTATTTTCAAAGGAAGTCCCGCCACTCTGTTGAGTTAGTGTTCCATGTGTTCCATTCCTTTTTCCTGAAATACAGATTTTGACTTTGCCTCCTGTTAAGTAGCTGGTTGACTTGTACGCAACAGTACCAATTTGCTTTTCTCTCTATTTGCAATTTCCCCCTGGATTTTTTTAGCAGAGATATTACTGCAGTAATAACTGTATTTTGGGCTATTTCCAATACATAAATAGCGAGGGGTTCAGGAGAATTTATTCCTTTCCAGTAGTATAATCTTGATTTTAGCTGAGCTATGACATACATCTCTTGCAGAACTATAATTTCAAAATATGTCAAATGTATCTAATAAGTGTAACTTCATTGTTACGTTTCTATTGCATTTTCTAATGACATGTTTTATGGAAAGACCCACTGATAAATCTGACTTAACTAACCTTTGTTTAAAGAGGATTTTTATTTGCTTTTTCATCTGATTCATGCTCTATTCACAAGCTTTACTTTGTGCAAATTTAAACACTGACTTGAAATAATATCAAAACTATGACAGAAAAAGGAAATAGAGCAATGTCAAAGTACTATCAAGAGGGAAAAAAAAAAGTCTGCTGTCTTCACATTAAACATTTCTACATAAATGCCTATCTGTAGGAGAATGTCAGCCTTGAACTTGAATTTTATTACCCTTCATATACTTCTTGCCTGATCAGGTTCACAGTTCATGGCTTTCTGGAACTTTAGGGATTTTGTAGAAAGGCTAAGAGTACCTGCAGGCATCCAGAGGAAAAATACTCTCAGTCTTTTTCTTAACTAACATAAACTTTGACTTTTCTTTGAATGAGATAGCCTGTTCGGCATGAAACAACTCATTCAAGTTTTTTAAGTATTGATTTGGGAGCTCAGGCTACCCAGTTTAAAAGTAGGAAGAACAGAAATAGCTGGACCTGCAGTATTTCCTTCAGAGGGTTGTTCCAAGTGGCTAGATGAAGTTTAGGGCAGATCTGATTTGTCATATAAAATCATCTACTCAAATGGCTGCTCTGCAGACTCCATTTTTTGTTGTCTTGCAGATTCTTGCATTGTGGCCTTTTCCTTGATACTTTTAGTAAATGTAATGCAGTTCCAGAGAGCATTTCTATTTAATAGAAAGACAAATTTTGAAATCTGGACAGTACTTTATAGTATTTCTTTAAAAACAGTTATTGAATTATTATTCTTGTGTAACTGAAGAATTTTCAATAATTTAAAAAATATTTTAAAATTACTCTTAATTCTTCCCTGTAAACACATAAATGAAATTTTATTTGCACCCTTTTCTTTTACAGATCACCTTTAATAAATTTGTAACTTCAATGTAGCTACAGTCAAGGACAAAGTGGGTCCTTGCATCTAAATATGGGCAGAGATTCTGCTTTGATTCCAGCACAATATTTCAAATATGAGTATCATATCTCCTAATCCATTAGGGGCAAGAAGTTATTTAATTCTAGATCCTTTAGAAAATAAAACTGACTTTTAAGAACATTTTTTAAAACGTGGTAATCAAACATTTGATTATATCAGTGGGCTGAGTTTTAACAAAAATGAAAGAAAATTAAAATTAAAGAAAAATTATTTCAAATCTAACAGCTTATGATGTCCATCTTGACACAATTCAGCTTGAGTATTTCCTTAAATATGAATTAATGTGAACTACATTTTAAACCAAAATGCTGACAGCATCAGATAGAGTGGGTATTACACACACACAAAAAATTCAGTGTTGCTGAATCTCCTTTTTTTCTTTGATTTTTATTTTTTCTTGAAAAAAAAAAATCAGCTGAAATATTTCACCCAGCTTTTCAGGGCCATGTTGGTACACTGTTTCCCCATGTAGGATCTCTTCAGAAGAACAGGAAAGAGTGGGTAACAGCCACCCTGCACAGCATGTCTTCTCTCTGAGCACACCTAAGGTACAGTCCTAAAAACAACTCCCTACTCCAGTACTTTTTATAGATCATGAAGGAAGGTTGGGTTCAGCTGGCTGAGACCCACATAGCAGCAGCATTGCAGGACAGGAGAGGACAGATGACAAATGAGGATAGTCATTGTCTTTGCTCCTACATGCATCAGTCTGGCAGCATATCTGCTAGCCGGGGCTATTGGCCAGTACAATGTTTCCAAGAAGAGAAGGAGCAAGCAGTCTAATGTAAACTGGGTGACAAAGGAATTTGATCTCTGACTGTATAACACGTATTGCCCCAAGTCGTCTCCATACTTGAGATGGCATATAAATTAAATTAACATAAGTAATAAGCACTTTGGCAAGTCTTAAAATAGCATAAAGATAGAAGAGATGAGAACGAGCACATTGTATTACTTGCTAGTCCAAACTTGCTTCCTGCCAACAAATGTGATACACAGAGAGATAGAGGCATCCAAGCAACTGCTCCTTCTTCAGAACAAAGCTTGATCTTCAGTGGCATCTGCTTGTTCATGACTTAATCCCCTGGAAATAACTGCTCTCTGGCCATATGAATGACTTCCATCAAAACGCATACCAGGTGTGATTTCTTTTCAAAGGAACTCAGTCACATACTAGTGAGAATGTAAGAGGTTTACATTTTCATTTATTTATTTATTTATACACTATCTTTTTCTTTTCCTTTGTACATGTACTTCATGTATTTAAATTAAACTTTCACCGATTTTTAGCCACTCCATTTGACTAGCCAGTTTGTTGCATCTGCTACATTTTCTTCAAATTGCCAAGAAAAGATAAATAAAAAAGTGGCCCAGGTAGATAAAGATGGTGGGATCTCTTGAGTCATTGGCAATTATTTTTATCAAATGTTGTGTATGTTTACATTTTCATCAGCATTTTGAATGCTATGCCAGCTATTCTTTAGTTTGATAAGCATGCAATTCTTAGAATGTGATAGCCTTATAACTTTCTAAAGGGGACCAATAATATAAAATGATAAGTTTCTTTCAATCTCTGTTATTTCTATTGCATTGTTAGGTGCTGTGTATATCAGTTATTTGGTGTTACTTAATCTGAGTAAGGAATGAAAGTATTGTGCAATACTGAGGTTGAATTATAGTTTCCTGTTATACAGACCTCAATCTAGTTAGTTACTTAGACCTCAGTAAACAGTTTATGTCGCCTCTATATATCCTCAGGTCTCTGTTGGAAGGTTTATCCCTGAACTTGCTTGAATTTACTAAAATTTGACAATCTGTTTAGATTTTCAGTCTGAAGTCTACAAATATTTAACTGCCGTGTCATAGACTTAAGACAGTCACAAGAACTGAAAGAGTAAACTACAGTATTTTTTCAATGAACCATTGTATATTTATCCTCATAAATTACCTGCTTTGAAATTGCATAGTATTTATAAAAGTCTTTGATGCTCACAAACAGTCATATAGACTTTGTTTCATTTACTCATATAGTCATTTGTCAGATTGTATTAATTCAGTTTCTGGTTCCCGATAGCTTCAAAAGCATTGCTTTACAAGATATCTTAGTAATGAGATAGTTTTCCTCTGGGAAGCTCTAGATGTCTGGCAGCCCCAGCAGAAATTCCCAGTGTGATGGAAGTTTGACCAGTCAGAGTTGCCCATGCATTCCTACTACATTCTGAAAAATGCAAGATTTATTACTGAAGAAAGTAACCAAGGCAGAAGTCTGTATGGGAAGGCCATGTGAGATACTGTCCCTTTGAACTGTCAGTACAGAGGAGGAACCTGCTTTACTCTCATCTGAGCACGCTTGATGCCTCCTCTTCAGCTTCTTCATGGTTTACAGTTCCTGAGTGCAACCAGACAATAAACATCCAAGAGGGATGCCTTGGATGCTAGGCCTGAAGGAAGCAGTTCTCTGTCTGCTTTACTTCTGTGATTTGTGAAGCCCGGAAGTTTTATGGTTAGATAAGATAGTGTGGCTGCCCACAACAGGCACCCAGCTTCTGGTTTTGAAGCTTGGGTTAACTGGGTAATGTACATCAGTCTAAATGGTGCTTTTAAAATATTGGCATGAAGCAGTATTGAAAGTTGGTTGCTTTTTTTTTTTTTTTTTTTATGGTAGCTTCTGTGTCTTTGGAATAAAAGCCATTGTCTTGGGAATCCACTTATTTGTAATGATTTCTCTGGTCTCAGAACAGGACGTTATCTTAATGCTGGTACATGCAAATGGATTTCCTGTTTATAAAGCATGTTAAAATATCTAAAAAGCTTTCCAGGGAGGAATCTCAGGTCTGATGTTTTGATTAGCTTTGCTTTCAGATGGCTGTTGATGGCTTTATTTATAGCTCTGCTGTTTGATTAGATTTGATAGTGTGACGTGTTCTGTCTCAGAACGTGGCCAGACTGAAGCACTGAATTAAGTATAGCTACAACCTAGGATTTATATATAAAAGTAAATCAGTTTTATCCATCACTCTCCCTTTGAAAATTATCTTACTAACCATCTTTTCTCCTGACTAAGCATCTCTTTTCTAGAGTCCATGGTGAGGTCAGGGTGAGTGGATTTCTTTGATGAGGCTCATTTCTGAAGGCTCTTCTCTTTGGTCTGGACTCCAAAGTGACTAAAATGTTAATGGGGGAATATGTTCGCCATTAAAAGCAAACTACAGGGTACATATATACAGTAAGGTTCACTTCTTTTTTGCATGCTAAAAATATTCTAAAAGTTTAGTATTTATTGATAGGAGAGGAATCATTTCTCAGGAAAACATTTTGATGGTGTCCATTGTCTTAACCTCAGAGGCATGCCACAATAAGAACCAGGTTCTTCTGCCTAGATAGAGGTACTACACAGCACTGTGAAGTGGTCACTTAAGAAAGGTCATGCACATGATCCATTTAATCTAGTAAGTAAACTTTTTCTCTGGAGTCTCAGTAATGGCCCTTGTGGGGCACAACCATTCCAAGAGCTGGGCCTGACAGAACTGAGTTGCATTTGTATTGCACTTCTTTCTCCTCTAATGTGAAAAAAATTTCTGCTTTGGCTCTTATCACAGCAAGAAGAGAGCTATCATCTCTACCATGCCTTGCTATAGGCAACTTTAATATATTTATGCAGGGGTTATAGAGGCAGGTCAGGGCTTAGCTCTTAACAGATGAACCATTGGCATTGCGGGCTGAATCCAGGAGAAAAAGTGACTGACAAGGTGACAAAAACTGTGGTGGGTTTGAGAAGCAGTGCACAGTTTTACTTTAACTGCAGTTACATAGTTGAAATACAGTTTTATTAAGTTTTGTTCAGGGAACATTTTTATGCTCCATGGCTGATATTTCCCAAATATTCAGAAGAGTGACTTTTCACAGTGACCACCTCAATGTTGTAACAGGCTGCTGCAATACCGCTTAAAGTTTGCTGACTGGGCAGGGGGATATTCTAAAGAGGGCAAAAAGACCCTCTCCTGTCCTATCTTTGTGATGCAAAAACCAAATATGCTTGTGCAAATGCTGGTGACTGAGTATTTGTCATCATGGGTTGCTTCATTTATGTGGTGTCATTCTGTTGCCGGTGGCAGCTGCTTTCACTGCTTTACTTGCTCTGGATTAAAAAAAAAAAAAAAATGTATCTCAAAAGACTTGAGCACAGATCTTCTAGACTCTGATTCCCACTTATCCCACTTATCTCTTCAAGAAATCCCATGTGTCCACATCTCTTTCATCATGCTTTTTCAATACACCTTTACAGTGCAAGCTGGACATCAGGAGCTGGAGAGGGAT
The DNA here is from genome assembly GCA_024605025.1 of Megaceryle maxima. Classification (NCBI taxonomy): domain Eukaryota; kingdom Metazoa; phylum Chordata; class Aves; order Coraciiformes; family Cerylidae; genus Megaceryle; species Megaceryle maxima. Next base: position 33,949 of record JANHGN010007369.1, on the reverse strand, counting down.
TGTGGGATAGGGAGCGGGAAGTCTGGCACTGATAACTAGTGAGGCACAGTTCTTCAAAGCAGCAGACCAGAAACCATAATCACAGAGTGGGATTAGTCCAAGCAAGTGTAGGTGTCCACAAAGTAGCTGTCAGTTCATCATTCAGGCTTGCTTTCTAGCTAGCAGGGAGAAGTGTGCACTCTGTGCATGGCTTATCCATCCTCCAGCAAATATCTGAGATAGTAAAAAAGAACTGCACCCTAAAATGCCTGTTTCTCTCTATAGGCTCTTAAAGGATTCTGGCACAACTAGCTCCAGTGAGCATTTACAGACATGAAAAGTTCCCTGAGATGAGTCCTACATAGCCTGTGCACAGCTCCCTTTCTTTCTGCTCCCAGCCCTTTCCTTGGTTCCCCCTCAAAGGCTGACAGTAGCAAGAGCTTCAGCGGCTCCAGTCTTTGATCATCTCCTACAGGAGATGATCCTGTAGCCAAGTCTTGAAAGATTTTCTGTTGCCCGTCTTGCACAGAGGAGAGGCACACAGCAGAGTTGCCTGCATAGAAGAGGGCTTACTTAAGAAACAACCCAATTGCTGAACTGCACAAAATAGACATTTTCTTGTTCTTTTAGCTTGGCATTCAGTAAGCAAACTGTCACAGCACTAGGTTTGATCCTCATCTTAGCTGCATGATAGCAAAAGTTCAAATTACAAATTCAAGAGTTGCACACTTACAGTCAAATTACTGCTTTTTTAAATGGAATGTGTTTTTTCATTGCTATGACTGTCTTAGGCTTTCTGATGCTATTTTTGTCGGAGATCAGATAATTATCTTACTGAGATGGAGTAATTCTCTACCGCATAAGTGGTTTATCTCATTTGCTCTGCTAATTGATCAACATCCATAAGAGCAGACATAAAGTCTGCCCAGAGTTTTCTAAGTCTCTGTGTGAATACTAATCAAGAGTTGCATATTTGTGTGGGTCTATTTTATATCTTTGTATTTATTGTTTGCATGAAGGGAGCTATTAGTATGTTTATATAAAGGCTAGCTGGCCTATCAGCCTCAGAAGGAAAGTTCTGCCATGAAAAAGCCTTTAAGAAGTCCATTGGTTAATTTTAAATGTGATCAAATCAGAAGAAATAAGGGAAGGCACTTTTATAAAGTCTGATGATCTTCTTTAATAGCTTACCTTTTCTAATAAGCAAATAACATCATCCAAACTATGTAATTGGCATGAATCTTTCCAGGCAAACTAAAAATTGAGTAACTGTGTAGATGGAACTGACACAGTGAATTATAATTTTATTGTAACAGTAATTAGTTGCACTCTCAGCACAACTGTTGCAATCCAAGCCTTTCATACACTGTCATCAATCAAGCAGAATAGGTAATAACAGCATTGTCCTGTGATATCTTGTTTATAAAGAAAATGTAAGTACTTTCACTAATAATATTCTTTTTGTTAGTGTACCATTAACAAAAATACGATTTTTTTCTATTATGTGACTGCCGGTTTTCACAAGCTGGGAATACGATAATGCTTTTAATCTTCAAAGGAGAGAACAGCAAGCTGTAATGTGCTGTTACTCATCTAGTGCTGCCACGTGTCTGGTGCTGGTGTAGAGAGCAGTAAATATATTGTCTTGGTTTTACTTGGGGGAGGAGGGGGGAGAATAACTTCTACATGTTAATGCTATTATTCATACTATGCTTTTTACTATTGTGATAATATTACTTTTCACCTATAGTTGTAAATAGTCTGTTGCTGAAAGAGAAAAAAATATTTGGATGACATGAAGTTTAGTTGAGTTAAAACTGAGGAAGAGAAACAGTGAGGCAAATCAAATGTCCAGTTGGATGAATGGCTGGTCACAAAAGGAGGGCTGAATGATGTCAGTTTAGATGACGGATACGACATCTCCTGACTTTCTTCTCACCTTTTTATCTTTGTTCATGTGGTACTCACCACTATAATACTGGCATTGCTTGCAACAGAAGCTGCGTGACATAGAGAAGTAGGATCATCTGTGTTTTGTAAAAGAACTGTGAATGAAATGAAGTTGCAAAATTTAGAAGTGAATCTTGATGCTTTGCTTTGCAGCATTTTTTCACATAAAGACCTTCCTTCTTCCCACAGGCATTTTAGTCAGCATGTTACATACATAGGTCATTTCTATTTATGTATAAAAAGTTCTATTTTTTGGTAGGATGTGCTTATTTTTAAGAAATCAATTGCTCTTGAGAGCTTGGTGCTGAAAAATTGTATTGATTTCAAGGCTTAAGTATTTGTTAACCTGGTAAGAATGTTCTGTAGAATAAATGGATGACCTGTTGACTTTTTTTTTTTTTCCTGGTTGTTGTCCAAACTTTTCCATCCTCTCGAAGTTGATGTAACACTATAGCAAGCATTTTGCAATCTCAACTGGAGGAACAATTGCTATGACTACTATGTAAACATGGACTGTGGAACTTTGCTTTGTAGTGCAAATTTTATGCACTCTTAATTTATATTCTGACTTTTATAGTTCTTGTCAGACCTTTTCAATAGTAGTGATGGTTCTTTGCTCTTTGCATTGTTGGCAGTCATCGACCCTAAAGCATTTTACAAAGGAACGGTAAGTACCATTGTCCCATTTTACTGAGGAGCAAACTGCAAGACTGGAAGTGAACAACTGGAAATCTCATGTTCTGCAGAAGAGACAGGCCTTCCTAAAAACTTATGACTGTAATTACCAGATAAAAAATATTTGTGACTGTTTAAAGTACCTACGAGCACTTTATAAGAGATACAGTAATCTCGTTTAAATGATGCTGGAAAAGAAACAACACAGAGTGTCTACAGTGTGCATGTGTGTGTGCAAGCATCTATGTAATCTTTAATTGTTTTAAATGAAGATTCTGTGGGACCTTAAATGTCCATACATTACAGCATCTCTAAATATGACTGACATATTAAACATGTTTAATAATGTTTAGAATAACAACTAGAACAGGGTTAGCTTTCTTGAAATGGGAATCTATGACTGAAAGCAATATGATGTTTGATGCCTACAACCTGTTACAGAAGGACTCACCTCTGTGTTGCAGGGATATATGTGGGTCATGCATACAGTCATCCTTGGCTTCATTTAGCATCTTAATTTCTTGTCTCTTCCTAGTGAGAATGTTTCTGTTTGGGGGATTTCAACTAAATACTCTACCAGGAAGGACTTTTTTTAAAGGTTAATTCAACAGATTTAAATTTGTGTTACATCTGCAGTGTAAAATTAGCTAAATGAGCAAGTAGTGGTACTTGATTACTTGACATATTTTAGTGATATTATTATAAAAGGTATGTTGACCACAAACTGAGCTAGGACTTCACTGTAAGAAAATCCCTAAAATCTTTTCCCCTGGTGAACTCAGTTGAACTCTGAAGAAATGTGTAAGATACGTGAACAGCTCATTAACTAAATTAATAACAAATAGACTCATCCATCTACTGGGAGCCTTGAAAATGGGTATGTTTATACTCACCTCCTACTGACCATTCTTTCAGCTCATGTTGTGTACTTCAGAACATAGCATGGTGACATTTGTTATCTTACTTGCTGGCACAGTGCTGAGCTCTCTATAACAAGATCTTTTTATTCAGATTGCTATTTTTTACTATCAAAATAATAGCTTATCACTGTTGTAAGTGACCTCTACAAAATATCTGAAAACACTGTGGTTACCTGCCTTGCTGAATAAGATGAGGTGATGAGACATCACTTAAGTATGCATAAGATATTCTCCATTCCTTGTGTAATTCTGAATAAGAGCAGACCAGATTTCACCCTGATTCTGGGTTGGTGCTTTATTTATTATCGTGTTGTTGGGATGAGTAGAACAGACCATATTATAAATGAATATAAAACCAAAATACTGTTTGATATAAATCATATTCTAGTAGATAGGTATTTGTAATTATTTCAAATTTTCAGGCACCATTGTGCTGGAACAGGGTTTTATGGGAAAATTAACATAGGTTTCAAAAGTGCATTTTCCTCACTGTTGAAATACCATATTGTCACACTACAAATGTATTGAAAGTTTTATATAAATATGATGCATTCAGTATCCAGATGAGGGTGAGGTCCAGTCCTATGTGTGTCCCATGGAAATCTACACATGATGAACTTGGATCTTGGTGAAAATTCTGCATGCTTTTGTGAATAAGTATTTAAGACATAAGGAAAAACACTTCTTCCAGATACAGAGGAAAATGCAATATTCAACAGGACCAGGCACTTTGGATTTGATTTGAATTATGAATGCTTTTATATTTAGTTTGATGTAGTCAATGAGCCTGTGTAGCACGAAGTTCCTTTGAACATAGCAGAAAATCATATAGAAAAGCTAGGGTCTTTAAAAAATGTTTTGGTCTTCATTGTCCATCTTCCTTTTTTCCCAGCTTGGCATGCATATATTTCAGTCTTCAAAGAAAGACCACCACTGGACAATGATGTCCAGTCAAGGGTTAAAAAGATTGCTTTTACTTAAAAATTTCTGTGGAAGAAAACAGGAATTAATTTAAGAACTTTTAAGGCTGTATATTGAAAGGTCTTGACTTGAGAGAAATGCCTTCAATCTTCCTCTAGAATGTGTTCTTTTTTAAAAAAATTAAATACATGTATTTAAAGCTGAGGAAAATTTGAGATACTGTGAATATGTATGTATTCTTTTGGAAACTATGCAATTGGGCATATTGTAGGAAAGAATTATAAAGTAAAAAGTATAAAGGAAAATAATGTCTCCTGAAATGCACATCAAAACTCTCTTCAAAAGAAACTGGAGATTGCCTTTACAAATCTTCAGTGCTGCATCAGTAATGGATAGGGCAAATCCTGTGATTGTAGTCTGCTTTTCAAAAATATCCTTTTTCTAATAACTGAGAGGTTAGTTTTGATAATTTCCCTAGTCAAAAGATGGTGTACTTAATAACATATAATCATTGTTATTTAAAGGCTTTGAAGTAGCTATACTAACCATGTACGTTACTTAAGCTTATTCAAAGTCATGTCTATATTGTTTCTTATTCTGGCAGTAGCAATATCATTGAATGTATTCAGGAGCTTCCCAAACTTCTTTTGTGATATTTGCATGTTCTTGATGTCATCTTTCATTATGATTTCATTAGAAGTTACTTGCCAATTAGCTAGTTTCATTATGTCCATCCAGTCTTTATTCAGGAGGATAGTACTATCAGTTTTATATAGAGCTGGGGTTTATGCACATTTTACTGTTTGTTGTTTTCTCTCTAATATTTCATCATGTTAGATTCTGTACTGCTCATGGAGTTTTAAAAGCTGATCTATTATAGAGGCTATGATAACAGAATTGCATGTTTCCTTAAAGAGTATTTTATAATAACAGAACAAGATTGTGTTTTGATCTTAAATCTTACTTTCTGCGATTTTGATTTATATTATTTATATTGTATATAGCAATCCTTTTTTTCTTTTCTTCCCTGTGCATTTATTGTGTTTAATCCTTATTTTGATGACATCTTACCTGCATAGAATTTATATGTTTTATTTTTGCCTACTGTTCAACTGGCCATTGCTAATCCTATAGAAGCTTTTATTCAGTAACAGATAACCTTTCATACTGTGAACACACTCAAAAAGAAGCACTCTCCTTAATGACCATTGTAATCCTGAGCAGTTAATAGAGCTTTATCTGTCAGTTCCAAGAAAAATACTATCTGAAATAATTTGTGTAATATACAGATTATAAGAGATTAGTGCATCTGTTCCCAAAAGCCTGACCTTCAAACCATTAGCTCTGCAAGATTCAAGCACCATGGTGTAATCCTGCTGTGAAAGGCAAGTTTGTTTTACTTTTGTATTTTATGGTCTTCATCCATGAGCTAATATACATTGAAATCCCTGGAAAGATGTAGTAGTACTTGGCTTGAGTTATGCTATGCTAAAATAGAGACTAAAATTACTGTAAAAGGCAAGTTTCTGTTTCACCAATGGTAATCCTAGGACCATGAAAATAGGGTTTGCTTATCATATTTTCATTTTCTGCCATGTACTCTGGGGAGCCATCTTTCTATATGATATCTGCAAGTAAATTTGGGTTTTGAAATCTGTGGTTCAGATTGACTGGTGGATTATTGTGGATTTTTTTGTTTGTTTTCATGATGTGGATTTGAAAGTTTCCCTTCATACTGAACTGTTTGATTTTCTGCTACCCCTTTTCATTTTCTTCAATGCTAATGTTCATATCTTTTGTTTTCAAGTTTATTTTAAAATGCTTATCATCTCACTTACTCATCTGTGATAAGTTTGTCAGTGCTCTCTGTAGCAGAACAGCAAGAAAGTGATGCTCAGTTGTAGCTTCTCCTTTTGGATATTACAGAAAAAGGAAAACACCCTGTTAAATAGTTCAGAATTATTGGAATAAGCTTTGTATTGTACTGTAATGTCCATTATTAGCATACATGGAGCAATATTTACTGATAATTAGTCAAATAAAAGTGCATTTGATCATTAAACTTACTAATACACCTGCACCATTGTATTAAAAATTGTAGTTCAAGTAACACTGTGTTTTAGTTAGCATAGCAGTTTGGCAGTGTTTTCATTTCAGAAATAACAAGAAGTTTTGGAGGAAGGGTATTTTCTTCTCTAGAGATAGGCTGTATTAGTACCATTTAATTTTCTTTTTCCATCTTGTTCTGCCTTGTGTTTGAAAGAGCTTTAAAATTTGGTAAACACTCTGTTTATATTTATTTGCTCTAATTCGGATGCTCTCAAGTATTAATTTATAGTATATAGCTAATTCTCCCTTGTGCATATATTTTTCTTAGCTTTAGTATCATGTTTGTAACAGATTAATTATGAGAGATATGTGAGATATATATTATTAATTATATGAGATATATATAATTATATATCATACAGCCAATAGTTGCAATAAAGAAATCTCGCTTTCTAATAGAAATTCAGCATAAATTACCAGAGAGAACAGAACAACTCTTCCTGTATCAGTACCCTTTCTGCATGGTGTCTGTTGACTGTTGCCTCATCTCCTTTGCCTTCGAGAAAGGCAAGTGCTATCTCGCTAAGTAAGCTTTTCAACCCAGAAAGTAGAGCTGAGAAAAATGAGAAATGGGCAGCCATAAGGACCTGCAAAAATAACACGGATTAATTTTTAGTGGCAAAAGGCAAGCTGTTACAGAAAATCCCACTATCTCACATCTCTCCCTACCTTGCCCAGTAACTAAAGCAATACTGATGCCATGGCAATTTCTGTGCTTGTGTCTGTCTGTGGCATAGTTGATAATGGACATAAACCAGTAATACTGGATGCAAATCCTAGGATTTCATAGCAGAGTTATGCTGGAACATTCATTTAGGAAGTTTGCCTGAATGATCTGTCTCTAAACTGAGTCTGTGTGTGGTTGTCCACTTTCAATAATATAAACACAAAGGGGACTATTATATCTTACAGTTATGTGGCATTTATCCACTGCCTAAGCCTGTAGGTGTTTTTACACATTGCATGCTCTAGCTAAAGAAAACCAATTTGAACGTAATGCCACAAACAGCTGTTTTAAAACAGAATCATTCAGCAACTGTCTCACTTCTTACTTGTCTTAACTACTGCTGTGAATAAAAAGCTGATTAAAAAGATACATTTTGCACCAGGACTGCCATTAAGCAGATTTGAACTCTATCTGACCAAAACAAGGAGCCTCTTCTGAGTTTTTAGCCTCCCTTCTGGCAGCTGTTATCTGGACTGACCTCAAATGTGAGAGATAGGTCTGTCTGTCATCACATCATAGTTGATGTGGGACTTTATATATAGTCACATTTAAAAAGAACTTCAAAAGTAAAGTAAACCTTACCATAGGTACTTTGTTTGAAGAAGAGCACGGCTCCCTTTTACTGTAGCTGAAACTTCAGTGGGATCCCTGATGGTGATACAAGGCACAGCAGTGCAAGCAAGGTTGCTAAAATAACATGCACGTTTGTGTTTAGGAATGCAGAAACTTTAAATGAAAATTTGTTTTAGGGTGTGGAACTTTGGAGGTTACCTGGAAAAATATACTCTGTAGAGAGTCCGAGGCTAATATTTCAGGATGCAGAGGAGCTCAAATTCACTCTTCCTGCAGTGGTAGAGGAACAAGCCAAGCTTTTGATCAGCCTTTCTGTTACAGATCCAAAAGATCCCCCCTGTAAAGGGAGGTTGATCATACAAATAAGAAATGTAAGGAATGACTTTTTTTCCTGTGACTAGGAGAAAGAGCACAAAGGAGGAAAGGCTATGACCAAAGTGGGAATTTTCTGGGAGGCTGTGGTGTGAAAGCCTTCTTTCCATGGGATTTTTATTTAAAATTTAAACCTCTGTTGAGTTTCCCCAAGCAGGAGCCTGAATGGGAGGGAACTTCTGTACACTTGATGTAAGTGCAGCCATTTGTGTAAAACCACTAAGCATGACAGCCTGGTCTCAGAGCCTTTGCCATGAACATGCTGAAGGCATTTCTCAGGAGGGTGACATGCACACATTAGCTGCTACCAACATCATTTCATTCCTACCATGGCATTGTACCAACCTTTGGAAGCTAAATCCATTTAATTGTATTTTGCTTTTATTTTTTTTTAACGTACATCACAAGAGAATTGCATACCATACAATTATATATTTTTTGAAAAGGTGGCAAGCCACTCTCTCTGTGGTGTTCTGAGCATCATTTCTAAATGCGTACTGCAGAGCAAGAAGATACACATTACTTCAACCTTTGTACTAAGTAGGAAATCTGTGCCTATGCAATGAGAATAGGTGGACATTTCTGCATAGGTGTGACATTGGATATACTGCATTCCGACTGTGGAGGATTTTGAATTTATTAGTCACCTATACAATATTTGCAATCGTAACTCCTCTTATAGTTTATTACCTGAAATGCAGTATATAATTTGTGGCATTTTCCTTCTAATGATTTTATAATTTAGATAATCAGAACTTTACCATAATTTGAAAATCCACTGCAGAGAAATGTATTGCATGCATGTTGTTTGGGTTTTTTTTTCCTCATTATAATTATTTTTTTAATAGTTTTCTTCTTTTTGCTTGATAAATGCTAGTCATTTCCTTTCTCCTTTCTTTCATCAGCCTGATGTCAAAATTCACTGCATTCATTATGTTGGGTACCTCCTTTCTTTGTCAAAGAGGGTAAGAAAAAATACATCGGTTCCTACAATGCTTGAATGCCACATTGAAAAGTGTGTTAAATTAATTGTTTCTTAACTAATTACAAGATGAAAGCATATTACACTTTTTGAATAGAATATCAGAAAAACTGAGCAATTTGACATGGGAACAAAACCATGGCAAAGTCTGTTTCCTCAAAATGAAATTTAAAGATTAAAAGAATATTTAAAAATGGAAGTTCTTAAAAGGCATGTGGATTTTTAGGAGGCAGTGAAACTTTAACTCGGGTGTGCTGAAATCACTCAAGACAGTAACATCATGTAAGACTTTTCTGTATTGTAGTGTAACTGTAATTTAGTATTTAATACTAATTTGATGTTTTCTCAGCTTCGCAGTCTTTCAGGTCATTCTGTACCAAAATTCATGCAGAATGAGTCAAAATCACCAGGATAGAGAAATGTGTTTCTGGGTTTATCTGACTCTTCTCATCCAGTTCTGAACAGCAACGTTAAAAAAATGCATTGACCAAGGTTGCCAAGAATATTTTGTGCTCTTCTCTACTTGCACATCCCTCGAAAATACACTGCTGACTGAATTTTTTAACCTTTCAGCAATATATTATGAAGTGCTAGCTGGCAGGTATCTCAGTACTTCTTTTCACTGCAAGGGCCTATAATGTAAGCACAGTTGTAAAAGGAACTTGTGAGTGAAGCAACTTGATCATTCCTCGCAGTGCTGCAGTGCCAAGTGGTTACAGGAGAACGAGGGAGAGCCAACGCCGGGACCCCAGAGATTTATTCTGCCTAGAAACAGCACAAGATATTTAAGCAAAGGTGAAGCTGCTTTAGGTGCCAGCTGCTTACTAAAGATTATATTGTAGTCGATGTTTAATTTTGCTTAAACCAGAGGTAAGCCTGTATTTTCTGTGTGTTACTGTGATGAGCCTACTTACTAGTCTGATCTAGCAGTGTGTGTTATAACTGGGGTTATAACTTTACAATTCTACAGTCACCAGGGAAAAAAACAACCCTGTTTCCGTGTGATATTCCATTGATCTGATATACTAGGAATTCTCTCTAAAGGCAGGTTACAAACGTTTTTAAAGGGAAATGTGATACTCACTTGGGAGGTGCTAGTAGTGGTAAAATAAAACCTGAAGGGCTTGAAAGTTACAGTCTGAACAAACTACAGAAAAGGTGCAGCATATTCAGATCAATTCACAGGATGTTAAGTGTTGTGAGAAAAGGGAGAGGACTGTTTATGAAGCTGTAATGTCTCCTGATGAGCATGCTGTGCTGACAAATTAGGGTTGAGGAGTTAATTCAGAAGATTTTCAACTGTACAAAAATGCATGTTACATCTTTTTTACTAGAATATGCTCTGACACCATTGGTTTAGACAGGGTTTCAATTTACCGGTTTTTACAGAAATTATTAAAAGAATTAGTTTTTGGTTGTCATTATGTACTTCACATAGTTCTCAGGAAATGTTCTAAAGCTGCATAGCAACAGTAAAGTATTTTATTAGTGACATCTTATAAATTGTCTTATTGGTGATATCATCTTGTAAAAAATCTTTTAGTAATCATACTGT
>JANHGN010007369.1:3251-23139 GCA_024605025.1 Megaceryle maxima | reverse complement strand
GAAGACTCTTAGTTAAAACCAGTCAAATTTACTAAAATTGCAATAGCTGCCTAGAACCAAAATAGACATCGTGCAGTTGCTTAAATATGTTTAAACTCTTAAAGAAATAATGTGTTGCTTTAGTTTATCTGAAGAATCTCTTGTTTTCTTCTGCATTACAGTTTTGTTTTCCTCTCCTGTAGTAACTGACAGCTGTGTCCCAGCACCCTGTCAGTGGACAAATGTTATTTCTGTACCATATGACAGATCTCTTCTAAGGGATGGATGGTAATAGACAATGTTGTAATATAGGGCTGTGTTTTGCTGTAAAAATGTTACTATTGAAGTGCGAACAGCTCTTCTGAGCTGCTTCTTTCTGTCTTGCTTTCTCCTCCAGTCTAACAAAGCCAAGAGTATAAGAGAAAGTGAGTGCTTGAAATTATATAAACTGTTTATATAGTAAATTGTTGGAAACATGATTTTGCTGTGTTACTAATTGAGTTTCACTGAAATGGGCTTTAAGAGTTGAAGAACTAGGCATGTACACCTATTACCAGTTTTAATGATGTATTCTTCTTTATATAGCTCTTTGCATATGTGTGAACAAGTTAATTAAGATGCCGTTGTTTCTGTATGTTTATAAAGTGTGTTTAGTGCAATCCCAACAGTAAAAGCTCATTACCATATATCAACACTGATTGCCTTATTTTGGCTGACAGACTCATTTGGCTCATTTTGCTTCATTGGAAGTATGTGGACAAAACAATCAACATAAAAGTCTTTGCACAAAAAATACTAGTAATTTCAGAAGCCATCACTGAAATTCTTCTGACCAGATACCCTTACTTTTCCTTAAGATACATGTGTCCTGGTTAGACACAGGGTTTTTTTCACTGACATGGCAAAATCCTATGTATAAGGATAATCATACAAAACCACGTGCTTGTTTTTCCCTAGAATTTTTTTTTTCCAGTAAATATGCCTAAACCCATCTCTTCTTAATGATATAAGATTTGTAAAAGTAGTTGCTCGAAGTTTTGTGGCCATTGCCCAGTAGTAAATAATGGTCTTATTTTCAAGTTCTTGTGTACATTTGTTTTGAGTATGGACCTTAAGCAGTTTCTGTCATTTGTTCTCAAAGTACTACTTCCAGCTTTCTATAAGTCAGTAAGAGCTATTGGGTAAGTAAAGTTAGTTTCCTTTGAAATTTAAGTGCAGATTATTAAGAGTCTGAATTTACAAGTTTGCTTTTCATTGAATAACACAGGAGCTGGGATTCTGCAGTACACTGGCTAAAATGCCATCATTAATATAACCACTGACAGCATTTTAGTGACATCTCCTTGTGTTAGGATTGGTGCTTTTTGTTCCTTTGTCTCTTTTGTCAGGAAAAAAATGTGTGTATTAATGAACTAATTGCATTATCTTTTATGTATTATTTGAAAATATTTGTTGGGAATGAAATTGGTTTGATAGCAGAATATGTGAATTTATAAATAAAGTTGTGAGATACAGTTTTTTCCAAACTCATGATAAAAACATACATCCTGATAAATTATCCCAGCTGAAAAGGTCAATATTCTTTCTTGATGGTTCTGTTATTTATAATGGTATAATTATTGTTTGTGGATTTGTTTTAACAACTAGAAATGAGAAGAAGTACATGATGAATTATATTTGGATTTTAAACCTCGGGATTGAACGCCACAGAATATAAACACCATTCTCCTTTCTTTGAATATATTGTGTGATAGTTGGAGCAAACATTTAAAAGACCATTAACGCACTATTTCATGTGTTTTTATAAACAGCTTTCTATATTCAGGAGGGTATAGTAGAATACATGGAATGGAAAATACAGTGGAGTATTGCAGGATATAAAGTCTGGGAAACATTTGGTTTTAAATGTCCTACTTTTTACTATTTATTTGCTACCCATATTCACTATGTACTTTTATTCTTTGTGATCAATCTACTGCCAAGTTCATCTGAGAGATGTACATGTGTAAAAGAAAAAATTGCTGCTTGAATTACTTCTACTTTTCTTTCTCTGTTTCTAGGACTGTAAGCCAAAGGGCACTTTGTAAATATATTTAGTTGTTGTTTAAAAGTGATACATGCAGAGTGAGTGGGATGCTGCAGAACTTGTAACTCAGCAGGTCTCCAAGCAGCTAAATTTGCTGTTGTAAAATCAGTAACACATCAGAAAGGACCAGAAGGAAATGTGCCCCATGGGTTTTCTTTTTTATAGTTCTTTGAATTGAGGATGACCCTTACTATTCCAGTAGGCATAATCTTGGTGTCTCACACAGTCGGTGTGCAAACAATGTGGTCACAGTCCTGCCAGGTTCCAGACAGAGCTGGCTTCGAGCTGTAGTCCTATTAGGCTTGTTTTGGACGCATGATCATGCTTGATACTGTGAATAATTCACCCTTGAGTCATGCAATGACAATGAGTATTAGTACCTTTCTTATTTTCCCTTTCATTAGTGGATTTAGCAGTGGTGTATGCTTTGTTCTCTGGAGTGTGCTTTTGAACCAGACACGAGTGTTCCATGCCACATAGCCAGGTGCTGCATGTGTGTCTATTTGATTTTTTTGTTGTTAACCAACCAATTGCCCTCAGGTATGATTCTGGTCAATGCTCTCTCAAGGCATCTCTCCCTATAGGCAGTACATAGAAGACCATGTCAGGATTGTCATCTTCTGCCCTACAGAGGTCTCTATCACTGTCCTATTAAGTCACCAAGCTTGTGTCCTTTCATATTTTTGTATGTCCCATAGCTTTGTTCCATGACATGTAATACACACCTTGTCTCTACTCCAGCAGGTCATGGCACAGTCCCTCCTGCTATTTCAGACTTACTATACTGAAACAAGACCCAAATGTAATGATTGCTTCCAGGCATCACGTGGAGCCCAGAGGAAAAGACTGTCCAGTGGTGATGCCATATGCAGTCACACCTTTGCTAAGGGCAGTCACCAATACAAGTAATTTTGGGCCATTTGACCTGGCATTGTCCTCTCTGAATTGGATGCTTTTAGAAAAGTAAAGCTAGCCTTGAGATATCTCTAGTAGGCCATATTATTTCTATAGATGTTACCACAGACCTGTTCTATCTAATACAGTTCTGATGTCAATAGCATTTTGCTCCTGGCTGCTATACTTGAAGGTGATTAGGAAGTACAGAAATTGGGGATACATCCATTGCATTGATATTTTGTGCAAATGTAAGATAGTGCATACACTGAAGAGCTTGCTTTTTGCTCTTGATCATTACTTAGATCAGGATCTCCACTTACTTTTGTCCCAGAAAACCAAAATCAGGGACCAGTTTCTTGTCAGACCAAAAAGGATTCACTACAGCCTATATTTATAATAGGTGGACTGAAATAGCATGTTGCACACACTCATCAGTGCGTTGTAGCAGGAGTGCTACAAAGTTGCTGATGAATTGCAAAATGCTTACAAGATGAGTACGTTCTGCAGCTTCAGATGGCTGCTCTATGATCCTTTTGCATCAGTTATTAAAATGCTCATCACAATTGCTGTGTAATAGTTTTTCTCCAGCTTGCACCTGTTGAACTGCATGAATACATGCAATTTATGCACATCAGTCTGCACTTCTGCATGAAGAAAGCCTTACACAGTTGTCACAGCAGACAGAAGCATACAGATCATTTTGGAGTAAATTTTGCCCCTAAATTGTATTCCATATAGAGACAGTTTATTTCAGTCTGCACAATGAATATAGTGTAATTTACACAGTGCATGGAAATAAATTTAATATATCATAAAACTTAATTCTACATACCAAACTAATAAAAATCAGGACCAGGACCAAGCATTTTCCAATAGATATCCAGACAAGAGCAGAAAATCTTCTCAGTAAGCAGAGATATTGAACTTATATAATGGACTTGTATTGTTGGTATAAAGGCAGCATTCCAAAGATATATACAGAACCATTAGATTAGAAGTAATACAAGATGAAAATGAAAGGTTTGGGGATTTTTTAGTTTGGTTTTTTTTGTTTGTTTTTAAAAAAAAGAACACACAAAAACATTATCAAGATCAGGAGAAACACTGGTAGTTGTTCTGATCCTTTATTTCACTGTGCAGTCAAGGCAGAACTGGAAGTTGTACTTCACATTACTGGGGCACATTTAGGAACACCAGCACTTCCCAACTCAGCTGTATGCTAACCACCTCCTGCCCTTGCAGAACTAGGTTTTGCTGAGAAGTTTACAGGAGTACACCAACAAGATAAACTGTTCTCATTACTTTTTGTGCTACAAGTGGATGAAAAAAAGTATGATATACATAACTGGCCAAAGTTAAAACTTGCAAAAGCTGTGCAACATCTGTTTTACTTCTTAGTCATGGGCAAAAGCAATTCTCTTTATGCCATAAAAATCTTGGGTCTTGGGTTAATTTTATATCATTACTTCTGAATGTACTGCAGAATATTCAAGACTGAGGTTATAAAATGAAATATGCAGGAGAACTGTAGTTTTCCCAGGAAACATTGTGGATATTAGTAGCAGTTACAAGAGAAGGCAAAAGAATTTCTTTAAAATTTTCAACTTGAGAAAAGAAAAATATTGATGAGAAAAAAAAAAAAAAAAAAAAAAGAAGCAGAATCCAGAACAGTAAGACAGAGCAGTGACTTGAAAAACACTCGGAAAAAGACAATCTAGTATTTGCAGCACAGCGAGACAAAGTTGTGGACCTCTTTGCAGCTATGCATGAGTATTCCTACTTCATGGTCTACGCATTTAAAATCTGTGGAATAAAGCAGTATGTTGAAGCAGCAATATGGATGTTATCTATGATAATATAAAATTACTCTCAAAAAGACCCCTACCTGCTATTTTCAATCTCTGCTGTGGCTCAGAGCCAAAATACCCATTTTGGTAATTTAGCCAATGGGTACTTTTTGTGGTGATTATTTCTACAACTGCCTTCTTCATTATGCTTTCCCAACAGCCTTGCTCTAATCCCTACATTTCAGCACTGACCATGTTGTCCAGGTGGTCCAGAGCAACTTCTCTTTTCCAGTTTGTGCCAAGGTCATGATGATCTTGTAGCTACCTTTTGTATTTCATCACTCCCATTTCCTGAGCTGTGAATACTCACATTTCAGGCTGTACCATATTACATCCTTCTGGTCACACTGCCTGATCTGGCTGGCTCCAGAAAAGAAGGCGGGGGCAAACCACATAATCTCACCAGCTTTGTAGGAGCAGATGGAAACAGGCACTTTCAGACAGGTCCCAGCAAGAGAGAGAGCCACAAAGCAATATGGGCAACAAATGCATAGCTACTGAAAATATGAGAAGCCTGCTTCGGTGTAGGACTCTGCATGTATTTTATACTTCATAGGCTGCCTTTTGCTTCATTTTTGATGCTCAGCTTACCTTTCAGCATTGACATGCTGGACACACTGTTTATTTTTAAAGGTAAAGCTTGGATCCAAAATGTGGCATTTGCTTTTCTACATACGGCATCACTGAAGTTCTAAAAGTATCTTCTACAGCCATCTTCACTAAGAGTGGAGCCTGGTCTACCTGGTATACTTTGTCTAGCCTACTTTACCTCACATTTAGCAGTACTAAATAATGCATTTTCAGCTGACCAAGGACCAGGAATTTGGATGAGTTGCAGGGGTCTACAGCAGAACCTCACGGCTGTTTGCCTCAGCAGGGAGTAAAGGATCTGTGGAAGTAGCTGATTTCTTCCACTCAGAGGCATTTGCCTCTGTTTCTGAGTGGTGATAGATAAACAACCCCTGGTCCAGAAGGCTTAAGAGGAAAATCAGAAGCCCCTTTTGCTGTTGTGATGTCTCATCTAAGCCCAATATACAAATCCTTTCCTTTTTGCTTTGCACATGTTTGCTGTCTCTGCTATCCCCAAAGAGGTTACTGTGGTAACTCAGGGGGAAGGGGAGCTGCTCTGTCTTTTGATTTCTCCTCGCCCTCACCAGCTCTGCAGACCCAAAGAGCAAGGGACAACTGTTCTCCATAGCACATGTAAACACCCTGAGCAATGGGCAGGTCTTGTGAGGGCTACCAAAGCCATAAAATTTATGTGAATAAAGGTCAAGATCTGTCAGCTTCAAATGCCAATGATGTCCACATGAAACAGGAAGGTGACAAATTTTTCAGAGCAATTCAGTGTCCACAACAGGTGGAAGTGGAAGAAACATTTACTTTCGCCGACGATTGCCTGAGCAGACTGTGAAAAGGAAGGACAGACTTTGGCAGAGAGCAAATGAAGGAGCACTGAAATGAATTGGCAGATGCAGAAGAATGCTTTGCATGCACTTAACATGAAACTTTGTCAAACCTATTACTTCATGAGAGAAAGTAATGTTACCCACTGAATGATAGGCTGAACTAAATCAAAAAAGGACACGAGTTTGAATTCAGTACATGCTACTACATCACATAGACTTTGGTGGAAGTATTTCAGTTAAAGATCTTTGAGACAACTGTCATCATCTAGAAGTATAATTTCTGCCATGCAACAGCAGAAGTCATTGTAGATTGTAGATTGTAGATTGGCCATTGAAGACATTGCCAGTTTGTAACTGAAGAAGAGAGATTCCTTCTTTGATTAGAATAGTCTTTTTAAAAAATTATTAAATAGTAATGGTCAAGACAGATCACTGTTGTTGCGGGAAAACTGCAAGGAAAGATATTGCTTTAAGTTGTCATTCTAACTATCGCTTCTTTTTCTCTGCTTTCAGAGGCTGGCAACAAGAAGCTAAAGAGCACGATACAGAGGAGCACAGAGACAGGAATGGCAGCAGAGATGAGAAGTCGTATGGTTCGACAGCCGAGTCGGGAATCCACTGACGGCAGCATAAATAGTTACAGCTCCGAGGGCAAGTAAGTGGCATTAAATATATCAGTAATTTAGAAGTTTCTTGTCTTTGTATGAGAACTTGGGATATGAACAGAGGTTCCAGCTCAGGCTGTAGGGGATACTTCTGTGTAAATGTTTGCAAAACTGAACAATTTTAGGTACATAACACACATTTCTTGAAAATCGAAATTGAGCACTTCTGAGGATTCGCATTTTCCCTGTCATCCAGTGAGGCATTTTTTTCATCAAAAGAAGCTAAATTCAGACTGCATTATTCAAACCAAAACTTAGGGGTACTTTATGTTTGGATTAACTCAGTTAAACTTCAGACGTTGTATGTAAATCCCTGTGATGCAAAACTCTGTTCAGTAATACTATATACAAAGAGAGTTTAGTTTGGAGTTGGTCCAAGTCTCTTATTGAGAATTGTAAACCCAGAGTCCAGTTGCCCCATCAGCTGAAATCAGGCAGACAACTGTGTGGAATGGGGGCAGCTGTTTTCATTCACTGTGGAATGACTCTCTATGTAGGAATGGAGAACAAAGGCAGATCTGAAACAAAAGTGTTCATGAATAGTCAGTCCAGACTCCTCGTTGCTCTCAGTGGGAGAGGCACAGTGCTAAGGCACAGTGGTCACTAGGGAATTCTTAAAAGATGCATTCCCACAAAAGGGGAAATCCAGGGTAGGCAAATGCACCTGGAAGAAAAAAAGATATTGAGAGTTCTTTGGCCTCATCTTTTCATGTTCTTACTGTTACCACAGCTGCTGCTGCACAAAGAGCCAGGGGCAGCCATGGTGGTGGCAAGGAGCTGTGTAAAGCTGCAGTTTCTCCATCATCAGATGATGTCATCACTCTCATTTTTTTAACAATGAGGGTGGTGAGACAGTGGTTACCCAAAGAAGTTGTGGCTGCCCCATCATTGGAAGCATTCAGGGTCAGGTTGGATGGGGCTATGAGCAAGCTGATCTAATGACAGGTGTCCCTGCCCATGTCAGGGGCATTGGACTAGGTGACCTTTAAGGCCCCTTCCAACCCAAACTGTTCTATGAAATTCTATGATAATACTAAGAATTGCAAGAAAACCAGGCTCCATTATGAATAACTCAAAACCAAAGTAGATAAGCATCAGATGAAGAATGAGGGGCAAGAGTAAAATATCCCAGTATTTTTGACAGTGTGTTTCTATGATAGGGCATTACCTTGAACATTTCAACACTCCATCCTGCCATCCTCCTTCCTCTCTTTGCTGGAGTGTCAATCTAAAAGGCACCGGTCACTCAGCATGGTTACAAAGAGCCCAATAAACTGGATCCTCCTAAGGGGGTGGTAGGGGAGCCTGCTTCTTAGCACTCTCATACAATAGATTTCTGCACATATGATCACATTTGTCCCGTTTTTCTGATCCATACATTTGGCACCAGCTCCTAACTTGTCACTATGTCTCTGTCCCAGACTTTTGGTTCAGTAGAGATACCAGCTCTTCTGGTTGTTTCCTGATCCTCAGTATACCTCAGCTTCATATCCTGACTTGAAACTGGCTTCACACTTGACCTTAAATACAGTTCTTGAGCTCCAAATCCCTATTCCAGTCTCTGGCAAGAGTAAAGAAACAGTGAGGCCAGTGTAGTGCAAACACCATCAATATCTGAAGGGAACCCCAAGAGAGTGGGCCAAAGGGGGGCAGATAAGAAAACTCAGATGAAACTGTTAAATATATCTTGCTGCAATGAAAGAGAAATGTTCCTTAAACAGGACACAATGCCACAGGCAAAAGGGATACCAGGGGACTCTGTTAATTGTGGTGCTGTACTTTGTGGCTTAGAAGACTTCACTAAAGGCTTCTTTTTTTCTGTTATTTAGCTACAGATCAAAACCTCAGAAAATCTGCAAACTTGCATGAGTTTGACAGAATAATGTTAGTTTACAGCAGCTCTGGGTTTAGATTACAGAGAGTAAAGAATGTTAAAGGTAGAGATTCTTGTAAGAAAGATGACCAATAAGACAATTTTCTGTTCTTTAATCACTTCCTCCCTGTGCATCACTGGCTTATTTGTAGAACATGAACTGGACACCACTGCAAGATGGAGGGGAAGCCATACAACTGCATCATGTGATCAGCAGTACATGCATTGTGCCATCTGATCCTAAAATCATCTCCCTCCCTCCCTCCTTCTTCTGGGCCTTTGTTGAACATTAGAAATGTCACCTTTAACTTCAAGTGTTATTTGTAGTATGATCATGACTTAGTTTTTGATAGCACATTTATTTAGATTAGCAAAGCAGTTTGCTAGGTTTTTCCTGTGTCTTGTGAGATTCCCATCAGCATCAGCAAGAGCTTGACTTTGGTTGCTTGGGTAGTATTTTATCTGCAGTACATTCTTGATGATACTGTAGGTGGGTAATGATGACAATTAGGAAATGCTTACCTTAAGCTTGCATGGGCTGCTTTTCCTTCTCTGTGTGTATACATTATTGTATCGACTTTACTTCCAGAGTCCTATAGTTTATTGACAGTATCATGCCTCATCCTGCATTTCATAAGACCAATGAGATATGTAATTCAGACAAGAACGCAAACTCCTCCATCAGGTACCCCAGGTACCATATTATGTTCTTCTGCTTGACCAGTAACTGGAGTTTAATAAATTAGAATTAATACTCATTAAGGTGAATGTGTACTTCACAACCTTCATTATTGTATGTATAGCTAGAGCTGTTTGAAAAGTGAGGATGTTCTCAAGTGAACATTTTGAATGTTTTTAGTCATTCCATAGCAAAATGTAACATGTTTGGGGGAAAAAGGCCAAAAAAATGACCAAGAAACTTTTCATAGCAGGGACAAGAATTAACAAGTAGTGCCACCGGGGAGAAAAGCAAATTGTGTGTCTTGTCAGGAACAGTGGGCTTGAAGCTGCATCTCAAGGTTAGGTAAATGCTATAACTTGTGGGCTGATGGTTGAAATGGAGACTTTGAGGTTCTTCCTTCTCTGCTATCAAATGAAACCTTCTTAAAAAAAAAAAGAAAAAAATTATTTCTTAAAACTAATTTTATGCAAAAAGCTTACCTTTTATAAGAACTGTGCTGGTATTTTCTGGCCAGCTTTAGTTACGGGCAGTTTATAAGTTAATGCAAGCATAGTAACATCAGGTAGTCTTGAAGAGAGGAACGGGCTTTTTCTATCCAATAACTGGGGTTTGCAGAGAGTTTTCAGTATGAATTGAATGACTGGACCATGTAAACCTGATCTCTGGAAATCAAAGCTTTTCACACTAGACGTTTTAATAGGAACTTTTATTATTATTTTCTCCAGTCTAACAGGTAATTTCATTTAAGGGAGAAGCAGATACAGTGGTGGATGGCCTACTGGGTAAGACGCTATCTAGACTGGGTTCAAAGTCTGTTCTCCTGTTGCTCATAATTATGATGAGGAAGTCAAAGCTAGGTCTCCCCACCACAGATCATTTTTTCTCTCTTTTTTTTTTCTTTTTCAATTTTTGGGGTGGTGGTGGGTCTTTTTGTTTCTTTTGATATTGTTTGGAGAATGTCTATTAAAAAGAAAGTGGAGATTCTGGAATATAAGAAAACAGCTTGGAAAAACACATATCATAGAATCATAAAATGGTTTGTATTGGAAGGGACCTTTAAAAATCATCTGCTCCAACCCCCCTTCAATGAGCAAGGATATCTTCAACTAGATCAGGTTGCTCAGAGCCTCATCCAACCTGACCTTGAAGGTTTCCACATATTCTGTGCTGATGTATTACAGTTCAGTTTGTGTCCTGAAAGAGGTATGGGAACCAGCTGTAGATCTAGATGTGGCTAGCAGAATATTTTGGCTCTGACATTAGTTCAGCTCTAATCAAAACTAGTGTTACCTGCCAGTTTACTGCTGCATTAAACAGCTGCAGCAATCAGATTAATTTAATGTATACTTCTGTTTTCCCCGTTTCTTCTAACTGAAACACATGAGGTTTGGATGTGTGTACAGATATAAAACAGTATTACAAGGTACATCAAGCATTCAAGAATGAAGAATGATAGGCTGTTAAATTTCATGAGTTTTCTGTGTTTTCTCATACAAGGTCACTCATAATTTATTCACTTATCAGTCTCTTCTGGAGAACTTCTTAGCAAGACTGTTTTATGGACTACTTTGAGTCCAAGTATAGAATTTCACTATAGTTCTTTGAGGTCCATGGGAGACAGCTCATTCATGATACTGCAGAACAATTTGCAGTTGCACATCCTGAGCTGCTTGCCTTTTATCTGTAGTACTTTTAAGGTATGTACTGTAGGACAGTAGATATTAATCCTGTTCTTTTGCCTAACCAGCTTTTATTTTGCTTCAGCTTAATATTTCCTGGAGTTCGGCTGGGTGCTGACAGTCAGTTTAGTGATTTCCTCGATGGACTTGGACCCGCACAGTTAGTAGGCCGACAAACACTAGCAACTCCTGCTATGGGTAAGAGTATGTTCTCCTGTGTTAAATGAAAAGTAAGACAATTAACTACTACATGTGCTGCCAGAGTACAACACTAAAAAGACTTTATAATAAAGTGGCTTACTTCACTGTAAACAAAGTCCTATATGTGGTCACTGGTATTCCTAGCATGCTAGCATCCAAAATGAGGTGAAAAGCAGTATTTTCTCCATGTGAGGTGTCAGCTAATCTAATTTGCAGTTTGAAGATAGGGGTTGCACTTTACTTCACACTCAAAATTATTGTGGCTTCTCCAATTGTTGCTCAGTATGAAATCTCAGCTGTTCAGAATTTGTATTTACTTGACACAGATTATATCGGATATGACAGTTTCTGGCTAAACTCTGCACTTTTCCAAGCTTAGTTCATCTAACCCCAGACTGTAAAACTCCTGCCCACATCTGCAATGCCAAATAATCATTTGCTGATAAAGCCAGCGTTTGTCATAAAAAAAGACAAAATCCTTTTGTATAGCAACTGCTGTGATCTTTGTGTTCCAGACCAGTCTGTATTTCCCTACAGTACCATTAGCTGCATCTTGGTTATAAATAGAGTATGAACGTATAAGGTGTACAACAGTGCAGTAGTGTCTAAGTATCATTGCTTATATATGAGCAATTCTTAGACATGCTTTAGGGTGCTAAGTGAGGAGTCCTTGATCCACTGCTTTAACCATACTTTTTATGCTGGAAATTAGAAAAGGTCAGTGCTTCAGTACACCTGTCTTGGGAGAATCAGCTTCAGGAAAAGATACTGAGCCACTTCTGATAAAGGACAGAGACACAGAAAGAAAAATTGCAGGAGAGTATTCCACTCCCATCTCATGAGCAGAAGACAGAAACTTTCTTGAAATGCTTTGAGTACACCCCAAGAGAAGGGTTTTTGTCTAAATCCAAATGACTGCTCTAACGCATTAATAAGCACCAAACTTGTTAATTCATATTTTTTATTATTATTTTGAAAGAGAAGATATTTATGAAATGATTTGACCAATAAAAATCTAAGTGGATCTACTGGTATAAATATAAGTGTTTAGATTTCTTCTCTTTAACCTTGTTTTCTGACTAAATATTTTCCTTCACATTACTTGAATAATAAGTTTATTTTAACTTCTTAGAACTGCTTTATTTACTAAAGGCTTAAGTTTTGACCCCCCAAAAAGCACTCAATCATGCTTTTCAACAACTTCCAGAAGACCTTCTATGTGGTTGCCTTTCACTAATGCCAATAAGAAAATGTTTGTATTATTGCTCCCCCTTCTGGTTCCCTGTTGCATGTTTTATTTTGGATATGTGATGTGGACATTCACTCTTAAAAGGGCACTTCTTAAACAGCTGGAATTTTTTCTCTGAACTATTTTTAATGCAACACAGAGCTCTTTTTATTCAAGTGAAGTTTTATTGATATAAAAATCTTCCCTCCTGCTCTATCATACCTCAAGTATCAAGGTATAAGCACTGGTTTAATATACTCTTAGACAAACATGACAATTTCATGCCCAGTTAATTTCAGAATACTGTCTTTCTAAATCCAGATCCCAAATGCTACAGTTCAGGACTATCTATTTGTGAGTGTGATTTTTTTTTTTAGACAGACAGAGTTTACTTGTCAAATATATACATACTCACGTGTTTCAGGGATATATATGTACTTCATTTATTTGCACAGGCATCACATAGCTGCCTATGTCATACTGCACTTTTTTTTGTTCTAAGTGGCCTGTTAGCTTTCTACCCTGTTCATTCCATTTTGTACATAGAGATATAAAATTTTGAGCACCAGCCCATAGTTGACTTTCCTTGCATTTCACTGCTCTAGATCAGAACAGTGCTTGGTCTCAGAGTATGCTGTTTCCTTTCTCTGCATGAAATGCCATTTGTTAGAACTCAGGTAGGGAAATAAGTTTGACTGTTCAGTAGTGAAAGTAGCTTCTTATTTTAACATGTTGTGTCATTTTATTCACACCAAAAATAGGTGTGGAATATTGATAAAACAGGAAAATTCTCAGCCCTATATTGTTGGAGGTTTCTGCAGAAAAAAACAATTAAAAAAAAAAAAAAAAAAACAAACAAAAAAAAAAAAAACAAACAAAAAAAAAAAAAAAAAACCCCGACCTCTTTTGAGCTCCTGTGGGCCAGGGAAACATGCTCTGAAGCTGTGCTATGACCGTGTGCCTCATCTGTTTGGTGTCTATGCCTGATTCTGTGTATCCAGTCGGGCAATTGTAGTTATAGAAGAATGCTTCTATGTTAGCTTCTACCAGCACTTCTCCTTCCTGCTTCATCTGACAAGGAACCTTCTCACTACCACACTACCATCTCTTGCATCTCAGCTTGGAGGCAGAAACTTCCATCCAAGGGGATTTCTGAACATGAGTTTGGGCTTTAGGCTCTCTGAGTGTGGGACCACTGTCAAGGCAGTGCATGCCAGTGACTGGCATACTGGGGCAACAGTCCTAGGTAGGGAGTCTCCAGATAATTCACCAGTGCAAAATCAAAGGTGTGGTGGTGATACCATAGTGTTGCTGTAAATTTTCCTGCCTCCACAGATCAGAAATACTGAGCTCTGGTATAAACCATACACCAAGAGAAGGCATTGTGCTCCCTAATTATGTAGCTTTTAGTTCTGATTTAAGGGCAGAGAACTAAAAGGATCAGGATGAGATGTGACAAGCACAGTAATGTAGCAGATTAGTAGCAAACTAAACGTTTCTCTCTCCTATACCCTGTCTCCCAGGCTGTACTGCTTATCTAAAATGTGGGCCTCTTTCTTCTCCCTCTCAGGTGACATACAGATTGGAATGGTAGACAAAAAGGGCCAGTTAGAAGTAGAAGTCATACGAGCCCGTGGCCTCACACAGAAACCTGGTTCCAAATCTACCCCAGGTAAGGAAAAAAATAGATGATATATGAACAGAAAACAAGAATATGAAATATGCTGATGAACTGCAGATTGAAAACTTTCTGAGCTCCTCATTAGCTGTAACTACATTTGCATTTGTTTGATTTATTTTTCAACAAGGAATAAGTGTGTGGATATATCCTTGCTACCAGTGTCCACTTCTTATCACTTTGCATCTGCCAGTTGCATGCCACATTTCAAGGAATGATTTTCAGCAACTCAACATCTGTTCCAGAAGAAATATTTGCAGAAATATTTATGCATATCTTAGACAAGTCATATATCTCAGAGGGGCGTTGTCAATGTATATGAAATCCTTTGTGTTTGTTCCACATCAAAACAAGAGATGGCGAGCTGCTGAAATTGCTTTGAACAAACAGTTTAAGAGACCCACGTGCCAAGTAGTTCTGTACAAAACACTGCTTCAAGAAGCCAGAAAGTTAAGCTAGTGCCAGTGTCAATGATTTGTACAATGAATGAGATTTAATATTGTATCATTTTCTAAGAACATCTTTTGAAGTTCTAGTTATTTATAAAAAACCTTATTAAAGATTTATAATCTCTACCACAACCACTGCTTACCATAACAACTGGAATAGTTGTTTTAGATAACATTTTGCCAAAATGGTACTTTACAACCTCCTTAGGAGCAGAAGGTGAAAAAGCAATTAATGTCTGTGTAATTGGAGTGACTTAGTTTTATATATTCCTTTCAATAAAACATCAAAGTCTTTTGTTTTGAAATATCTCTGACCCCTAAACATACATAGAGACTCCAGAGTAGCTGTCACAGTTAATTCCTGGCAAAAGAAACTGTTTTCAAAATAACAGACATGAAATTGTCATTAGTAAGCTCTTAGATAATTACATTCAAAGTTTATAAAAATCAAATTAATTTCTTATGGGCTGCATCATTTATTTTATGAATATTATAACTGTATTCAGATTCTGCAGTGAAGATAATGTGTCACTTTCTTTCCACTCAGCTTCCTTTTAAGGAATTTGTCCTCCATCTCAGATGTGCAATATAGAAGTTTTTAAATCCAAACATAAAATTCATGATGTTCTGTTTGCAGCTCCATATGTCAAAGTGTATTTATTGGAAAATGGAGCATGTATAGCTAAGAAGAAGACAAGAATTGCACGGAAGACCCTTGATCCTTTGTACCAACAGACACTGGTTTTTGATGAAAGTCCACAGGGTAAAGTCCTTCAGGTCAGTTGCTTCTTAATCCCATTTTAGGATTTCATTTGGAGATGCACTTGCATGTTTACTTAAGTTTAAGCAATATGCATAAACTCATCCAACTCACTAAGCATTTAATTTCATAAATACCAGGAAACACGTCCTTGTGGCTTGTGGTTTCAGACCTGCAAAACGTCTGGCTGTATTAAACATTTCTCTTTTGTTGACTTTCGCTCCTGTCCTGCCATTTGGTTTTCCCACAAGAGGGAGCAATCATTCATTCATAAGAATAACATTTTCCTTATGTTACACATAACAGCAGGAGCGAACACACGCATGGGTCTGGGGACAATGCTGAAGCTGTATTTTATGTTCTTCCAGGTAATAGTTTGGGGAGACTATGGCCGAATGGACCACAAATGCTTCATGGGAGTTGCCCAGATCCTCCTGGAGGAACTGGATCTGTCCAGTGTGGTAATAGGCTGGTATAAATTATTTCCACCTTCATCACTAGTGGATCCAACCTTGACACCCCTGACACGCAGGGCTTCCCAGTCATCTTTGGAAAGTTCAACTGGGCCTCCCTGCATTAGATCATAGTAGCAGGTGCTGTCTAATAAAAACACCACCCAGGAGAACAATTGGAACCAGATATTCACATGATCAAAAAATACTGTTGGAGAGAGACAATCACTTCTGGTTTTGCTTGTAGTAGTTATCCAAAAATATGTCTGTTTGTCGAGAGATGGCTTAAATTGACAGAACAGTTATATCATATACGGCCAATCAGCAGCTATCACCAGTGCTTATAATGATCAAAAAAAGAGAGAGAGAGACCTTTAAATTCGACCTAAGTAAAAGATGACCCAAACTGGAAGCTCTCACTCTGTTAACAATGTTGTATTTTTCACATTTTGACAGAGCCCTCAAGCAGTGTTACCTTCCTGGTGTTTCAGCAGTTTTTCTGTACTTGTCACTTCCACTAGTTTTCTGCCATGTGATTCTGCTAGTTTTGTAGAAGTCCTCACAATGCTAACAGAGACCCTTCCTTTCTATTTCAAAACCAAACAAAAAAGGGCTGAAGCATATCTCTGTAAGCATCATTAAAGTGTTCAACAGCCACAGTTACAATTCCAGCAAGATCAAATCGTTTCTCGGTTCTAGTACTTCTAAGTCTCTTATGTGGGAACCCAGAACAAATGACCAATCTAAGTTACATTCTTAAAAATAAATAATCATCACAGTGCCACTTTTTCTTTGTAAAAAGCAAGTATGTTTGCATTATATATAATAACTTTCATGTTTATGATGTTTTGCATGGAAGAATTTTGAAGAATTCTGCAACTACTGCTGGGGACTGGTATAAAGCAGCTTTAGTCTTAATTTCGACATTGAATATGTTACTGGTAATGCAATTTTCCTCCTAGAAATGGAGAGGAAATATTTACGTTTCTGTGTATAAATGTATATTTGACTTCCCAAAATGTTGACCAGGAATGGAATGAGCATATGACACTTTCAGCTGTACCCAGGTTTCTCTGATGTGTGTCGCTTCAGACGCACCTGTCTGCCCTGGATAGAGCATGGTATGAGTTGTTCAGTGTTTCACTGGAAATTCCAGTTGAAATATTCTGCACTTACTAATGTTTTTATCAAATTTTAGTTTACATTTCTTTGAGATTGATGCAAGCACAAGGCTTGATTTTTTAACGCAAGATATCTTACTTTTTGGAGAAAAAAAAAAAAAGTCAAATTTCAATTTGCTTTTTATTCATTTGAGTTCTTCTTGGCCTTGAAATCCCTTGTGATATTCTGTAAATGTGCAAACAACTGCAGATTCCTGCAGGTGCATTGATATGTTTCCCCTCCTTTTACGGGCCATTCAATTTTGTGATCACACAAATAGAGCAGCATGACTTGGAACTGTTCAAAGCTGCATGCACGTTTTGTAAAAAGAGATGAAAAAGGTTATTTAATAATGTATGTTAGTTCCACATAGGCCAGCTTGTATGTTGCATGTACTTGTACAGTTTGCTCGTAATTACTAT
Source organism: Megaceryle maxima (assembly GCA_024605025.1). Classification (NCBI taxonomy): domain Eukaryota; kingdom Metazoa; phylum Chordata; class Aves; order Coraciiformes; family Cerylidae; genus Megaceryle; species Megaceryle maxima. Next base: position 5,671 of record JANHGN010007369.1, on the reverse strand, counting down.
ACTGAAGTAACCAAGAAATCTAAGCCATCCATTTTTCTTATAGACATTTTGCAGGTTTTAGCCAGGCTAGGTCTGTGAGTCTGGTGCTAAATGTCTATAGATGGACTTTATTTTTTACCCTATGGAAAACGTGATGTAGTACGGACCAAATTCCTTCTAATAACTATTTTGGTGTAGATTCCTACCGTGGGGCTGTAACACATGTAGAAACTGTGTACACACTAGGTTTTAATTCATAGACATACTGCCTGCACCAAGTGAACTATTTATTATTACACGTGGGAATTATTCTGCCCATCTTTCCATAGGGCGCAGATTGGTTACTGCTCGACCTGCTGAGCAGGAAGAACTCAAGCATTGGTGCACTACTTCTAGATCCTGTTCTGTCTTAGTGGCCAAAAACCAACTAGTTATAATTCGATAGTATCTTTCTATTTTGACCACTTGTCTTAACACTCCCCTGTGCTTTTAAATGAACTTCCAACTCATGTTATGTAAACATGTTTAATAAAATTTCCTTTTCATGTCCAGTGTAGTAGTTGTGCTCTCTGTATGTTCTGAGGTTCATCTGTGATTCTGCTCGCTACAGGACTGTGAAATGTGTTAAGGAATAGTAAAATGATAAGTAATTTCTGTGGTTCTTTAGATCACTGTAATAGTGTATGTTGAAATCTGGGGCCAAAAAATGAGGCCTGGTGAAAGTCATGTTTGGTCAGTTTCCTTTTCACTGAGAAAGAAGCCAAATTATGCTCTCATTTGTTGAAGCAGGCAAATTGAAGTCAAAAACCAAACAGCCAAATTACCATCTTGTGAAAGCAAATCAATTTACTGGAGTTGAGTGATGCCACAACTGCTTGCACTAGGTCAGCGAGGCAGTGTGTGTTAGAGCCAGACACCAGCTCTCCATTTGGTGTGTGCTCTTAAGACGTGAGAACAACTCCTAATCTTTGGCACTTTTTAAACCCAGAAATATGCCCTTGTACTGTAATGCCGTTATGGACCGTGCTTTATAGATATTTACCTGAGAGCAGAATTTGGCACTAAATTGTGTTAGAGAAGCAAAGATTATGTGCTTCATTTGATTTTTAGTTTTCCATGTCCCACATATACCTGATCACAATTTAAAAATAACATAAAGACAATATTGCCTCACTTTGAGCACTTTTGTTTATTACTTTATTTAACTGAATACATGGTTAAGCTACTGAAAAAAAAAAAGAAAATTAAACATGGTAAATCTCTGAACAAAAGTCACGTTATATTTCTGCTTTTGTGTGGTGGGAGTAATCTGTTTAAATACAGAAATTGTCATACTGTTGGAAAAAGCCCTCAATTTCATAAATCTCATGGCTTTGAATATTGTGTCCAATATTCAGATAATATTTTCCTTTCTGATCCTGAGAGATAGAGTTCAGCATTTTTGATCTCCCCCTAGGAAATATGGCAGCAAAAGAACATGCTGAACTATCTATTTATGGTGTTTCTGATGAACAGGGATCACATATGCAAAGGTTTCAGGAATGAAGTAGTAGACTGTAGTAGGGCAGATAAGTTGTGTGCTAATCTACTTTCCCAGAGACTATTGCCTTGTAAAACTCATTGTTCAGTGTTGGGATTATAATACACAGGTAAATCAGTTTTACGTCCCTCCTGGTTTTTCCATGAGAATGTAGTACTGCCTTATATGGCTTATGTGGGGGAAGAGCAATGATGCTTATCTCGTAATCCTTGTCATATAATCAGACAGTTATTTTCCTTGTGATGAATAAATGTTATAAATTTTATATTGAAATTAAAATCTAGTGTCCCTCTTTGTGGACCAAGAAAAAGCTTTTGGCCTTGACCTTTGTGTTAGAGAAACAGCAGAACTGCTGTGAGGGGGTAGGACAATCCAGAGCTTCATGATCTGCTTCCTTCGTAATTCCCAGAGAAATAATATATGCACTTTTACAAAAGTCACAAAAGTCTTGTTCAGCCCAAGTATCACAGAATCACAGAATGGTAAGGGTTAGAAGAGGACCTCTGGAGATTTAGTCCAACCCCTATGCCAGAGCAGGTTCACCTACAGCGTGTTGCACAAGATCACATCCATGTGGGTTTTGAATATCTAGAGAAGGACACTCCAGAAACTCTCTAGGCAGTCTGTCCCAGTGCTCTGTCACCCTCACAGGAAAGAAGTTTCTCCTTAAGGTGGAACTTCCTGTGTTCCAGTTTGTGCCTCTTGCCCTGCCACTGGGCACCACTGAAAAGAGTCTGGCCCCATCCTCTTGACACAAGTTCTTTAGATATTGATAACCATTGAGAAGACCCCTCTCAGCCTCCTCTCCTCTCCTCTCCTCTCCTCTCCTCTCCCCTCCCCCCCCCCCCTCCCCCCATCCCCTCCTTCCCCTCCCCCCTCCCACTCCCCCCCGCCCTTCTAG